>JAVTVY010038159.1:0-17301 GCA_036873755.1 Hanleya hanleyi | reverse complement strand
CAGAGTCACATAATCTTCATAAACGTATAATCCCACCTGGTAAGGTGTAAGGGGGAGGATGGCTCGTAGGACGGATGACATGCTTGGTCCAAATGTCGAACGGTGAATGACACACACCCTGTCTGACCCTGGTATTTATAGTGTCAATACCACAGCGCCAGGGTGAATAGGGCACAGACTAGTATGAGGCCAACCAGCCGGTGCTGGTTGCGGCGTAAGCGCTCGTGGTCCATAGCCCGAGCATCAAGGATGGCTGTCATAGTCCAGTAGTGGTGAGTGATGGCACGCCTCTCCATCGAGTGCACTCTGTGGAGGACCGCTTCTGTGAACTCGTTCAGGATCTGGCGTCGTCCCTCGCTGTCGTCGCCATCTGCAAACATGGACCGGACCACTGCTCGGTAACCCGTGAATGAATTCACCACGGTGGCATACTGTAAAATGCGAGTCGCATGGGGCTGGGTCTCCGCCATGGCTCTGTAGAAATGAAGGTGTGGGATCCAGAGGGACGCGTTTTATAGACCAGATGTAGCTCTACGGGTATAGTCCGTGATACGTACTATTCTGATGGGTTAGTCCAAAAAAAGGGAGCAACAACAACAACACAGATTACAGATCAATCCTTTTATTATGCGTGAACAACATAGAAATGCATGTACTGACCTGTCTGTGGGAGGTTTCCCACAATGGCGTTCACCTTCGCGTCTTTTCGTGTACGTCCGTGTCTTTTCGTTAAAGTCCGTGTATCTTCGGTAAAGTCCGTAGGCATTGGGCAAGGAAGCTTTTTCCCGAGACCGAATCACCGCCAGACATGACTGCATCACCGCGGATGAATACATTCTTGCACTCACTCACACCACAGGTCGAGTGAGGTATCAAATTGAAGCATAGGTGAAGGAGCATTTAATGGACTGGGTGTGGAGTTGACATATCGATAAAAAATGGATATGACCTTGAACTGATCACGTGACCTCCCCGTGAGGGAAAAACCCCAGAACCAAGTCAGTACATGCATCCCATAGTCCCAGGTCACGCCCGATTCACGCAGACCGGAAGTGACGTCATACACCTGCGCACAACCGTGATGGAAAAAACCCAGAACCAAGTCAGGACATGCATTCCACACAGGCAGAATGCAGGCAGGCAGACAGGAAGGCAGGCAGGAGGACTGGCTGGCTGGCTGGCTGGCTGGCTGATCAAGTCAGGTCAGGTAAGTCAGATTGAATACACCCTTTCCCTAAAAATCAACTCCTTTTATACATTTTACTACTCGCGGCCATCATGTACCCACCTCCCACATCATCTTGTACCCACACTGGCGGCCATCTTGTACCCACCTCCCATGGCGGCCATCTTGTACCCACCTCCACATGGCGGCCATCTTGTACCCACCTCCCACATGGCGGCCATCTTGTACCCACCTTGTACCCACCTGCACCACATGGCGGCCATCTTGTACCCACCTCCCACATGGCGGCCATCTTGTACCCACCTCCCACATCTTCCACTGGCGGCCATCTTGTACCCACCTCCCACATCATGACACTGGCGGCCATCTTGTACCCACCTCCCACACATCACGCATGCGCACACCGCCCCAATACCGCCCCATTTTACACACTTATGACGTCACACAAGGTTCTGCGCATGCGCAGTGAGGCGCTAACTCATCAATTTGCGTTATGTATACTACTTAGGTCTTTGGATTATGGACACGGATATTCTTTAATGGACGACGGCTGAATTATGAATGACGGACTAGACTCTTGTATTCTGCTTAGGTAGTGTGATTTCAGCTGGACTTATTAGATATATGCATGTACTGGACATGCATCTCGGTGAGGTAAATCGTTTCGTTCAAGGTAAGTGACCTTGATCAATACGCAATGGTGTCGGACATGACACCGTTCCAGATAACCAGTGTATCTGAGAGTTTCTCGTCTGTGTTTTCATGAAATAAAGTATTAGTATCAAACATAAATTACTGAATACCAGCCAACGTGTGCTTCAGATGCAATGAACTGGAAATGGGGAATGGTTGAAATTTGTTCAGTGTCATCCTAAATTTCCTATTCGGATTATGAATATGCATATGCCCAGCTACAATTTAGAGCAAATATATCGCATTTGAATGCAACCTTACAGTTCTCCTTGTTGGCTACCTGACTGTATCGGATCCCAAATAAATTGGTTGTTGTGACAACAACGAGATAGGCAATTCCACAGGTTATCCCCCAACGCCATAAATGGCAGCATGGCGGATCCTAACAGTGTAATCTCAAAATACCATGCGGAATCCCCTATTTTTGGGCTGTGGGAGAATTTATGTGGAATTTATGCACTTGCAAAAATAAATCCTGTATATTGCGCTAAAATGTAGTTGCAAAATAGCGATGGGTCGTCCAGTCTGTGTGAGTTACGTCACCCCCATGGAAGTAAAATTTTATAATAAATATTATATAAATCCATGAATGGTTAGATTAATCTAGAGTGAGGAAAAAATGGCATAAATCTATTTATATGATCACCTTGTAGAAGGTAATTTCCTTCATATATTTGGAGGGGTAGAACGAGGACAGGCAAATATAAGGAAATATAGCACGATATACACTCACACTAAGACAGACTATAGGGAAGCGAATTCTTACCATATATACGAGTCAAGTATATAGAGCAGCAAGTCTACTTCAGGTTGCATGTATGGATGTAAACTGCAAGACTACGGGAAGAGGATGCTTTAGACAAATACAAGACATGACTGTCGATAATCCTTTAATCCTCTTGGAATCCCATTCAAACACACACTTTCCTATTCCCGTCTCCACTCGCGCGCGCACTGGTGGTGTAAGACTTACATTTTGCTGATAGTTTAGTTCGCTATGGTCAAAGAATTAGGCGCCAGAATAACCGATTTATAAAATACTTTATATAGTATATATATATCTTGGGTTCATGATGACACATTAGGAAAGTTACCAAAGAAGCAATCTTCGCGAAATATTTGCCATAAATATTTTGTCCAAAATATTGCTTTAAGTCATCTATTTAGTTTGAGAAAGTACCCAGTCAGCCATTGAATACTATTCGTTTCTTGTTTGAAATAGGTTGATCGAGAAGTCTGGGACATAGTGAGCGATATCATGATATAATACTGGGAATATAAAAGGATATAACATGAGAAGAATTTACATGGCTCATAGCATATAACCTGGCAGCATTGTATACAGGAACATTCCAATGGCTAAGAGTGGTGCTGTTAGTGTCTTATGAATAAGTTATTGCATTACGGGCCGGGAAATTATTCTGCAATCTTCTGTTCACAAATATGTTCCGATGTTAATTTTTTTCCATTCATGGCCAAGAACTGCGATTTAGAAAGTTCTGTCTGGTTTATCATCTATTCTGCGTTCTCTGAATCCACTGTTGATGTCACTTCTCTACATAATCATAACAGATCACGAGAACCGTGGTTTGCTATTAGAGATGTTAGAGAAATACTTAGTTCACTTTAGTGGGTATACATATAGTTGCATGGTTTGCACATGCAGCATATACCGCACAATTGGTTAGATATGTAAAAGGTGGGAATAGATGATGAGGTCTGACAATTAAAAAGCAACCATATGCATTCCCAGGAAAGCCTTCATCGGTACCTCACATGGGCGTCGGCAGAATTTCTTGAGAGGGGTTCGTTTCCTATGCTTACTTATTGGAGATCCCAGTATTGTACTATCTAACAGGAAAATAACAATCAGTTGGGCGCTGCGACGGGTTCTTTATCCAATGACACTCCCTAGCGACGCCCTTGCCTCACGTTCAGACTAGAATGACTCTAAGACGTAGCCTTGGTATCACAGAAGCGCTTTTATTGCAGTTGTTCATTTCAAAACTTTGGAGTAACCACACGGCCCCTAGCACCGGCTTACGAGGAATTACATACGCTAGCTCAGGAGATGTAATGACAGATCAGCTCAAATAAATAACTCATCTAATGTTAATTGATGAGCATCGAGGGTATCTCATGGAGAAAACGTCGCAACGTGGGGTAAACGTGGTAAACACAAGAACACTCTGAAAAACTAACCTGTAATGCCTTACGTCGTGCGGCTTAAATTTCCCAACTAATCACAGAGTTAATGGAAACGAAACCACAGTTTAAATTTAAGAAATAATGTTTTCATAGGCGTGCTCAAAGATTATTTGACGCACGGTTAGTGCGAGAAAGATTATATTTTAGAGCTAGGGCGAAAAATAACCAATGAGCACGCCTTCTTTTTTCTATTCTATTGCACTACTCAAATTGATTATTAAGAAAGATTATAATGAAAGGCTGAAAACATATTTAAACTTTGACAACCTTTCTCCCCTTTATTGAAACAACTCGTCCACTGATGTTGGCACGATGCTCCCGTCTTGGTTGACATCGTGCCAATATCAGTGGACGAGTTTATGTGGTCTCTCAAAAAGAAAGTTATGCTGTCAGCTGAGCCAGTCTATGTGGAGCATACTTGGATTAAGGTATATTTGTATCGTTTGTTAATCAATTTCACGATGAAAACAACAGTTAAACTTGAGAAAGAAATTCCATCTTGTAATTTATTTGTGTGTTTATTCCATTGTATAAAGCAGACGATCCCTTCCGCTCTTGCCTTGAAAATAGAATCGCCCAATGAACACCTGCATTTGACATATGTACGTTTCACACTATCCTGCTAAAACACGCAATAATTGCACGGTTAGCAATTTGTTATAGATACGAGTGTTATAGAATGTTGATTTGATCACAGGGAAAAACTGTTTTAAACAAGACAGAATCCGGACAAAATCTAAGTGTCGAATAATATTGTGTGTACGTTACTGAACTCACACTACCATAGTCCAAAATAATATCATGCCATAGCCGCCAATATTTTACAATGGATACTGTTAACGCTCGAGAGGACGTATTAATGACAAGTAAGTTAGACAATGGCAAATCGAAATGTTGAAGTATTCTTTTGTTTCAGCAAATCTTTCTGTTTATCAAATAAGACACTGTCGATATAAGCCATATTATGAGTGAAAATTTTTCGTAATTGAATGTCTTCCTCCACTTTAACGTATACTTCTTGTAAGGGCAAGCGTGTGGCACGGGCGAGTAGTTACTGTCGGCCGGCATTGCCAGCGAGTATCAAACATCAACTTAGAATGGCAATGAATGTACATTGTCGATTGTCATGGACTGTTCACATCGACACAGATAGGATAACAGGCACGAGAATAGAAATGGCCTCAAGAGTTGTGTCCCATCATTCACCACCACAAACGAAAACACTTCATGAACCGGCTGTAAATCTAGCTTCGTATTGAATTTCATGTGAGGTTGGAATTCAGTACAGTTTGGGTACTGGTATATCAGTATAAATCATTGGAGGTGAAATACCCCTCTCTTTGAGAAACTTTTAGTTGAAAAGTCCGGTAATAACAAACTAGAAACATTGAAAGATTTTCCTTGTCAAATATCTCCCTCGACACTACCGTATCTGTTCCTTGTTTGAAGAAAAAATGCGAGAACAGGGGCGAAGATTCAGGCCTCATTGAGGTGCGGTTAAAGTGCCAAAAACTATTACGTATGAAAGGAATTTTTCAAGAATTCCCATTTAGTGATTATATATGGTGACGATTTCCGTTTGTCTGTCCGTTATTGTTCCGTCTATATCTGTGACAGTTGCAACTGTAATTTTTTATACGATGTGTTCAAAAGTACACGAACCAAGTTTAAAAGTCAAATTCATTGTGACTCAAAAATTAGGAAATCATTGAACGCTGCATTTTTATTTGTGAGTGGCTACATTATGGGGGAAAAGATGTCGTGTATCAAACTTGAATCAAGGTCAAATGCCAAGGTCACCTTGACATCAAAATCCGGAAATTATTAAAAATCGCAATTTTTGTCAATATGAGTTGAGAGGATGTATCGCGTACCAAAATAATGTCAAATGTCACTGTGACCCAAACATGAGGAAATCGTTGACAATTTGGTACAATGTATGCGACCAATCCAAGGTAAATAATAATCCTATCATTTGGATATGTGATATCTCCAGCTCTAGGTTGTACATTGTGTGTCCAAAATATCGTGTTGGAAGAAACATCCTTCGATATTGGGGCCAAAAGTTCGCTGATTTCCTAAACAAGGCATTGCTGTATTTCGACAAATCCATTGTATTATTGCGCTCCAAGGTTAAAATCTGGTTGAAATGCTGAGCTGGCGTATATTGAAGCCACGTTTGGGTCTTGTTCTATCTGTAATCATATGAAGCCAGTCCATAATCAACTCCTGGCCTGTTACCTATTCACACGACAAGTATTTCAGTGACAAGTTCATTTTGGTTCTGGACTGGCTTCATTCGTTTACATAGAGGAAAACGTACTGTTCCCAAAACGAACCAGGCGATTTTGCACAAATACATTTTATTCAAGAATTATTAAAAGTATAGGACTAGATTGTGTATAAGCTAGCTTGAAGATTTCCAGCTTACTGTGAAATATAGGATGCACATGGAGAAGTCGTCTCGTACATGTACATCTGAATTTAGTATATGTTGCCTGTATGAAATTATTATCAATGTCATAACTTATGAAATTATATTACAGATATTTCAACAAGTTAATTACACACCGTATATTTCTTTCGTTCTGAAGTAATATTGAAATAACCAGAAGGTCAGTCTGTTACTTTTGATTGGCGTCCAGGGTCTGCGCAGGCACCGTGACAGTTCCGGTACTTCCTGATTTCAAATGATTTTAATTGACACAAAGATAATCTGGCAGCGCATGGTCAAAATTAGTTGAGAGTTGAAATCTGCATTTCTGGCGTTAGTTAAATACACCGCAGTTAGTAAATAGTCATTTAATACGAGGAACTGTATAACAAGTTTAAAATGGACAGTAAACTGACCGTGGATCTGATCTGGTCAAGTAGTCGGGTTTCCAGACCCGGAGTTCAAATCATCTTATTTACTAATATGTTCTGCCGTATTTTGTGTACCACACATATCTGATTTTAAGCTTTAACGAATCGTGTTTAACACCATTTAATGACTGTATACTAGAACAAATTATAAAGCATGTAGTATTTGATTTGTTAAAATTGAACATGTCAACCGTTGTGCCAGCAAAAATATTAACAATGATTGGACATTCACAATTCTCGATTTAAATGTTTATTTAAAAGTTTGCAATACATAATAATTCATTTAGCTTACACATCAATACATTATATGATTGATAAAGAATGTACATTGTTGACTTTCTACGTCGACGCTGGCTAATGTTCCCCTTCGTAGAAGATAAATTACGAGGACGTTACAGTGCATACTCTTATCCAGTAATAGTTTCCCTCAGTTGATAACAAACGTCAATGCCCCAGTTTACAAAGAAGATGAAATATTGCCATTAAGTATAATCCTAAAGCTGTAATAATTCCTCTTTGTTATTCCTCTAACTATAGTCAAGATGTACGATTTAGAAAGTTCAGTCTGTGTTCCCATCCAACCTCTATAGGGTTCTCGAAATCCCTCATTGCGGATGCGCCCCGTGCAGGCTATTGACCTGGACTGTCGTATCATGGTGTACAGAATGGTCAGAATTTAAGGGCATCAGTTCCTCAAATAGCTTGCCGTAAGAGGCGACTAACTGGGGCACCAATGGGGGCCCGAATGTACAAAAAAGGAATCGGGCCTTAACCGTGGAGCCTGGTGTGAAAATTAATAGCCTACACACTTCGTGATATGGCCGAGATTGTTGAAAGCGACGTTAAATCATATTCACTAACTCACTCATTGCAGAGGCCATTTCATCACACTGGATAAATTGTATTATCAGAAACGTTTGTTTGCTTCTCTATGTTCTCTTGCCATTTCCCTTGTTGATGCTATACCAGCGTTCGTTTGTTAAAGGTCAACCCAAACGGATTTTTATTTGGTCTAAAAATCCTTAAAAATCATAGTTCATACTTCACTTTGTATGGAAAAAATATTGAAAAAAATCTAATCTGATCAGAAACACACGTAATATGGGAGCAAAGTGGGCTTTTCCACACTTTCACAGCTGGGTTGATGACGTCACGCAGGGCAATTGCCCGAGAAAAAACAGTGGATAACATGGAAAGCGAGTGCAGTCAGAGCTCCGATTCAGATGTCGATTCGAGCGATATCAGCTCCTTAGATGGAAATATTTTTCGCCAAGAAGATGAAATAGACATAGAGGAGGATGATGACGGGCAAATTAACAGCTGTTTGAAGACCAACGGCGGAATTCAGCCCTATCAATTTGAGCCGTACGGCTCCGATTCTGACAGTGACAACCATTCTGACAACGTGGAACTCGACGACGACAGGATTCGGAGAGGTCGTTTGTTGAATACAGATTGGTATGCAACTTGACTGGAAACCTTATTATCGTCATCTATAAGACCAAATGTCCATACACTCAAAATAATAATCCGTTAAAATTTAACGTATTACTATCCGTTAGGTAGTTTTAACGGATTAATCCGTTATATAAACGGAAATAGTACGTTATACTAAGGGAATCTTCCGTTGTTGTATTGCACTGACGGACTCATCCGTTACATCAACGGAATATCCCATCAGTCAGCAAGTAATCATTGGTCCCACCTGGGCAAACGTGGGCATGTCGCGGGCTGTGGGGGCATGGGCAACCCTACACTGGCCCCAAGTGGGTTAAGTACTGGGAAGCCCACATTCTGAATTGGGCTGTGTAGGCATCTCCACATTAACCTAAGCACACCGGGCCGTCGTGGGCATCACCGCACCAAGAGTTATCTAACTTGAATGAACCTACTCATTTGTTTACTTTTATGAGCAGGAAATTGCAATTTTAAAATTTATCTGCATGTATAATTACGTTTGCGATTAATGAGCAATATCGGAATTATATGCCAAACATGTCCGACTCTGTCCGATCGATAGAATTTTAATTTTTTATAATTTCTTCCTGGACAAAGAGAAAGCACTGAATTAAAAACCACATGAGAGTTAATCAGCGCAGTCAATATCAATGCGGTTTGAGTTAAAATCATTAAACATTGGATATTACGAGCGATTCCGATGATCTATATACTGAGAGGATTATTCTCTTAACTCGGACGTTAGAGTTACGTGAAAAAGTCCACTCAATATAAACCCAGTTTGCATGGGATAAAATTTAATAAATTTCCGGTTACCAGCAAGGACCCAACGTTGAATCCGTTAAAAAATAAGAATCCGTTACAATAACGGAATATTCCCTCGATTCCCTGGGGACGGACTTTTCCGTTAAATTTAACGGATAATAAAATCCGTTGAATCCGTTAAAAAATAGGAATCCGTTACAATAACGGAATATTCCCTTGATTCCCTGGGGACGGATTTTTTCCGTTCGAGTAAACGGAATTTTATTTTGAGTGTATATTTCAAACTGTATTGAATGTAGAACGATTCTGTAATGTAAAGAACGAGCACGTCTGTGTTGTTGTTGTTGTTGTTGTTACTGACCGAGGCGGCCTTTTCGAAGGGATAAACTCCGGGATTCGGCAGTATGGACAGTAAACTGTTGATAACTCTACTGATATACGTCCGATTTGAATTTTGTTTGTTTTCACATAATCCCCATGAAATACCAATTTCAGAATTATATAGTTTGATAAAACAACTTTGGACATTCATAGCGAAAAGTAAGCCGTGGTGAGTGGGTGTGGAACCGACGTGATGGATCGGCATTCACATTTGCTCAATTTTCGACAAATTACGTCAATTAAATTTAAATCGAATGATATTCCCACAATCTCAAATGTCAAGGGATTATGAAAGTATTATTATCACTTCTGTATCTAAAGCCATTCACTCCAATTGGTGTTCAGAAAAAAAAACATTAAAAGGCGACCGGTTTGCCCGATCACTGTATGATCACTGTTCGACTTTTTATTTTTTTTATTTATTTACTTATCAAACGTATATATATTTATGAAAGATCATTTTATTATTATTAAATAGTATATATGAAATAGAGACTCATCCAGTCTAACTTGTAGGTGCTCAAGCAACAAATGCCACATCATGGATAGCATTCTGGGCGTTCATCGGGGACGCGAGAGCGAGCAGCCGTCTCCCTGCCCGAGGCCTCGCTTGCAGGCTAGGTTCGTTCAGCCGATGTCCGTGATAGATTCTCCTTGTCCGATTTCTTTACCGTCACATTCTGATTGTTCTTAGGTTCGATAGTTGGAATAGCTGTTCTCTTTAGTTTTGGTTTGTACCCGAATTCAACTGCTACCCTGTAGAGGTCCTCGAATGATGTCTTTCTGTCAAAATGTGCCGAGCAAATTATACGAGTACTGGCTCGGGCCCTCTTTCCACACCCTCGTGTTGCGTACAAATTTCGTCCAATTTGCAGCGATTTTCTCGTCTTTAGGCCCCAAATGAATACTAACACCGTCATCTGTAGTAAAACTGCAACCTCCCACTACACAACGTCGCGGCATATTTAACAAATAATGCCCCGATACTCCGAAAATCTCCAGAAATCAGCAGCTGTTTATGACTGTGGTATACGGCTTTAACATAGAGAATACAAGACGGCTGTTCCCTTCGTGACGTCACAGCTGGAATTGACAGGAGAGCGATTTTCACCTTTCAAACGGCAATATCTCGCCAACCAGACTGCACAAAATTATGAAAAAAATATCATTATTTTCAGAATCGAAAGGACTATTTTTTTTATATTTTTGACCTCAGATCGTTTGGGTTGACCTTTAAGGCTCTGATTTACAAATGCTGTATGCATCGTGCAAGACAGAGTAAATATAAAATTATGTTCCATATTTGAATTGCTGACACGATTACTTGGAAAGAATTTATTGACTTGGAAAGGATAGGCTAGTTCGGGAGCTGTGATGACAGATCAGCTCAAATAAATAAAACAACTAGTTTATTTGATAACATGGGTAAATATGATAACTAGAAGAATACACAGAAAACTATGATGGCCGAGAGGGGCCATCGCGTCTTTCATTTCTAATTTAACGCGATGGAGCGATGGAGCTATGCGATGGAACGATGGAGCTATGCGATGCGCGATGGAGCTATGCGATGGAGCTATGCGATAAAAAGTCGCGCTATGCGATGCGCGATGAGGCTATGCGATGGAGCTATGCGATGCGCGATGGAGCTATGCGATGGAGCGATGGAGCCATGCGATGGAGCGATGGAGCTATGCGATAAAAAGTCGCGCTATGCGATGCGCGATGAGGCTATGCGATGGAGCTATGCGATGCGCGATGGAGCTATGCGATGGAGCGATGGAGCTATGCGATGGAGCAATGGAGCTATGCGATAAAAAGTCGGGCTATGCGATGAAGCTATGCGATGCGCGATGGAGCTATGCGATGGAGCGATGGGGCTATGCGATGGAGCGATGTAGCTATGCGATGGAGCTATGCGATGGGGCTATGCGATGGAGCTATGCGATTGAGCTATGCGATGGAGCGATGGAGCGATGGAGCTATGCGATGGAGCGATGGAGCTATGCGATGGGGCTATGCGATGGAGCTATGCGATGGGGCTATGCGATGGAGCTATGCGATGGAGCTATGCGATGGGGCTATGCGATGGAGCTATGCGATGGAGCTATGCGATGGGGCTATGCGATGGAGCTATGCGATGAAAAGTCATTGCGCATGTTCGTGAAAAAACGACGCTGATTTGGACGCCATTATTCAACATTCAACGAGGAAGTAAAGCTCTATTTGTTGTGCCTGTTTTGGTGTTTCTCACAAGTTTTATTTTAAATATTCGCCGTCAAACAAATGATGATTTTCGGATGTACCGGTGTATATATAATTTAAATATTAACTATATACATGAACGTCACAGGACCTACGAAGTAGGGTAGGCATTAGGACTCCGACGCGAACTGAGTTCTTGGAAATCTCCACCCCCAGTTGAAATCCTGCCTATACTAAGATGGGCACTGCCCAAGTCAGAATCAGCAGTGATTTTCATCAAAAATCACCAGAAATTTTCATCAAAAGTAGGTCAGCTCAGAACGTGTTGGTAACAGTCCCCTAATGCACCTTCATGCCGAAAATCAAGGTTCTAATGTCAACGGTTCTCCTTATTTTGCCGACGAAAGTATTCGGATGGACTGACTGACTGACTGACTCATTACCGGACAATTTGCAATCTGTAGCCTACTTCGTAGGAATAATTTCAATCGAAAGGTATATTAAGCTTTGACCATGTCAAGAACACAGATATTTTATAGTTGTTGGGAAGCCGAACACAGAGCCAGATTTTGAATGTGAATGAGCAAGGATGATGCTTATTGGAAAGTAAAATCTGCATTCAATATATAGATATAATACCGTATAGGTTTATTTTTGGCTTTTGCTTTACTCTAGCGGTTTTCCGCTGCCTTGTTTTTTGGGGGGGGGGTCATGTTTGTTCGTTTTTGTTTTGTTTTGTTTTTTTTTTCTCGCTGAAATATTGGGGAGGGGGGTGGGCGCATTGCCCTCCGCTCCCCACTCTTCCGCCGTCCCTGCCTCGCCTACCGTGACGCTGTTTCGCAGTCAACTCAATAACGAAAGGAGGAGAAAGAGAAGGGCTAAAAATTGGCATGCAGCTACCGGTCAAGCAGAATTATACGCATATACAACCCAAACAGAAGAATGGGCTGTTGAAAACTGCATCATGCCACAAAAAAATACATTCATGCTGCTATCTATGGAAGACGGATGCGGCCATCGTAATGGCGTATTGTCGCCCTCTGAATCGGAGAAAACTTAAGCTTACTATACAGGGCGCCAATGGCCGACAGAGGAGACTAAAATGCGCCATTGCAACAATACTGCAAAGCTACCGTTATCGTGTTGTCGTGTTGGCGCATTTTTAAAAGGCGACAACACGACATCACGACAACACGACAACGGTACAGTTGACGCAATGGCGCCCTAGTTGTCGTATTGTCGCATTGTCGCATTGGCGGGGGCGCCATTACGATAACAGTTGTCGTGTTGTCGCAATGGTGCATTTTTGAAAGGCGACATCACGACAATGCCTGTTGTCGTATTGGCGCAATGTCGCATTGGCGGGGGCGACAGAACGACAACACGACAACAGTTGGCGCATTATCGTCTTCCGGTTCGTCTTTTGCGCAGATGCGGAAGCTTCATCATCACAATGATTATAGTATGTCATCAGTTTACAATCCATACTTTGCAGACTTTATCAGGCGAATAGGGTCTGGCTGTATCCAGAGGTGGTTCTCGAAAGACTATTGGGCATTCAAAAACAAAAAGACGACAATGGTCTTTATTTCCGTCACTTTCATTTTCGAAAATGTGAATCCAGAGTCATGGAATCTTTTCGAAGAATGGGAGGTTGTATAGTTTAGGGGCCCAGAGCAGTGGAGATAAACTATCCATGTATCTAGTTCTGGTGTTTTCACTGAGTTTGATTGCATGCGGCATTAAGTATGGCGTCTTTGGCTTCTAAAGTATGGCGTCTTTGGCTTCTAAACTTCACTCGTCCCGAAGAATGTAACATGACACATGACTACATGTATACAATCTGGACGGTGTGGGGACGGTGGGTGGGCAGGAGGGGGGTCTCGGGTCTGGTGTGCGGTGGATGGTCGTTGATGTAGAAAAGCATATATGAGCTGAAAACTCGGAGATATATTGGCTGACCTGGGTGGGGGTATCTCCTATTCCTAAGCGCCGCCAGTCATCTATGCTTGTTAGCCTATATGGCTTCTAATAGCCCGCCTGTTCCCGATACCGATGGTTAGGCCTACAAATCATTCAGAATTTCTTCCTGAATTTCAGGACGGCTGACTGCATTTATTATCAGCCATATTCGCAAATTAATCTAGCATGCGTGTCCAAGATAACACTGAAATACTCCGTACATTATATACAAATGAGTATTACTTTATATAGGGTTAAATGGTTATGACTTGCAGGCCTATAATCAAGATGATATATTTACATGTATGTATTTAAAACTGTACAGGTAATAATTAACCAGTTATTTAATGATAAAACGAAATGGTTATTTTGACGGAGGGACCTTAGTAGTATAGTCACCGCATATAGACTCCCATTTTGCCGGGGGAGATAACTCTTTGGGGCGCCAGGGGGAGTTATTTGGGCGGGTTGTGGAATTCAAGTGCACTAGGTCACATGACTTTTGACCTCGAATTCTTCCGCGGTGATTCGGTCTGGCGGTGATGCGATCAAAAAAGCTACGAAAGTAGTCCCATGTCAACCAAGTGACTTCCTATGTTAATGTATACGGGGAATGCCTAAAACGAGTATGGGAATAGACGTTTTGAGACCGAGGTGGACCCCTAGTGGACCGATTGGGTCGAGTGAGGTGTCAAAGTGAAGCCCTCCTACAGGGCTATCACGTCGTGGGTGATTGCATGTAAAAGTTTCTCCAGAAAAATATATAAAATGCGAAATACTGACTTTACCCCTACAATAGGGGAAAACAACTATCAACCCTATTCAAAAGAGCTAATATCGTTTTCCGGGCTTATCGGGGCCTGTCTATCAAGTCATGGGTGGGTACATGTATTCACAGCAAAAAAATATAAAAAGCGAAACACGGACTTTACCTCTACAACAGGGCCTGATTCGCACATTTGCATCTATACGGGAAAATGCCTGTATGGGGTGTGGGGTGGTCATTTTTTTATTTTACTATGGGTTGTTTGGTCTTGTTTTCTTCGTCTCGCCACGAAAAACACGATGGAAGGGGTCTCGAAGTTAAGCGGTGGACTAACGTATCGTCCGTTTTCAATATTCTGCGCATGCGCAGTCTGGCCGTAGGATAGAAAGCAGACATTTTGGGGGTGCGTAGGGGTGTGTTTGGGGTAGAGATGGCACACTATTGGTCCAAATGGGTCGTGGGAGGTGTCAAAGTGAAGCTTTTGTGGGGTAAAGTCAGAATGGCGTGTTTTTTCATAGCAAGTCGCGTCAATCTGCGCATGCGCAGTTGGATGTAGTAAGTAAAGTGGTCAGTTTGGGGTGCGTGGGGATGTGTTTGAGGTAGAGATGGATCACTATTGGTCCGAATGTGTCGTGGAATGTGTCATCTTGTAGCCCTCGTGGTGCAGACCCCGATTTGAGGGATGTCCATGTCATCTGAGCCAAAGTGGACAGTTTGGGGGTGTGAAGGAAGGTATTTGGCTTAGAGATGGACCATCCATATCTGTCATGCATTATACCATATCCTTGCTGTATTATACCATATCTGTGCTGTATTATACCATATCTGCCCTGTGTTTACAATATTTGTCATGTATTATACAATGATGAAGGACACGTGTTCATTTCTATATCTACAGACACCACCGCCAACTCCGGTTGGGCGGAGTTCGGCAATTTTACAACCGGGACCTTGTCAACATCCGGATTTCCCAGTGGGTTTTTCCCGTCGTTCCTCCGTCTTCCATGCGGGTACTGTGGTTTTACATCCGGGTCCTCATCTTACATCCGGGTTTTTTCAATTTTACTGTCACGTGACCGGAACCGGAAGTTGTCACAAGACAGGTGGCGCCCCGATATTGTCCTACTTATTCCGGCAGGGCGCCATCTGTCTTATGACAACTTCCGGTTCCGGTCACGTGACAGTAAACATGGAAAACCCCGGATGTAAGATGAGGACTCGGATGTAAACCCACAGTACCCACATGGAAGACGGAGGAACGACGAGAAAAACCCACTGGGAAACCCGGATGTTGACAAGGTTCCGGATGTAAAATTGCCGAGCTCCGCCCCACGGGAGTTACCACCACCACCGGGCGTTGACGGGCGTCAACGCTCGGTGGTGGTGGTGGTGGTGATGTCTGTAGATATATGAATGAACACGTGTCCCTCATCATTGTATAATACATACAGGACAGATATGGTATAATTCAGGACATATATTTTATAATACAGGACATATATGGTACAATACAGGACAGATATGGTATAATACAGCACAGATATGGTATAATTCAGGACAGATATTGTATAATACAGCAAAGATATGGTATAATGCATGACAGATATGGATGGTCCATCTCTACACCAAATACCTTCCTTCGCACCCCCAAACTGTCCACTTTGGCTACTACTCGTACTGATGACGTCACCGATGACGTCACAGATGACATGGACATCCCTCAAATCGGGGTCTGCACCACGAAGGCCACAAGATGACACCTCCTACGACACATTCGGACCAATAGTGTGCCATCTCTACCCTAAACACACCCCTACGCACCCCCAAACTGTCTGCTTTCTATACTACGGCCAGACTGCTCATGCGCAGAACATCTCTATCCCAAACACCCCCCCACGCACCCCCAAAATGCGCAGATTGACGCGACTTGCCATAAAAAAACACGCCATTCTGACTCTACCTCACAAAAACTTAACTTTGACACCTCCCACGGCCCATTTGGACCAATAGTGTGCCATCTCTACCCCAAACACACCCCAACGCACCCCCAAAATGTCTGCTTTCTATACTACGGCCAGACTGCGCATGTGCAGAATATTGAAAACGGACGATACATTAGCCCAGTCGGATGCTCCTCCAAGAGAGCTTCAAAATAAGACCTCATACGACACCATGGGACCACTAGGGGCTCACCTAAACCCCAAAACGTCCACCCGTCGCTATTTACCCACTACGCATGCGCACAGTGACGTTTTCAAAAAAATTCACCGCTTAACTTCGAGACCCCTCCCATCGTGTTCTGCGTGGCGAGACGAGAAAAACAAGACCAAACAATGCATATCGCAATGAACATGTGTGAATTTCCCAATATGGACCTATCCCCCTGAGCCAGTATGGGCCTATGGGCCTATCCCGACCTCCGTGAACTTTTCGGAAAATTTCACCGCTTAACTAGGAGACCCCTCCCATCGTGTTTTTCGTGGCGAGACGAAGAAAACAAGACCAAACAACCCATAGTAAAATCCCCTCCCCCCCCACCAAAAATGACCCCCCCCATACCCCATACAGGCATTTTCCCCTATAGATGCAAATGTGCGAATCAGGCCCCTATTGTGGAGGTAAAGTCCGTGTTTCGCTTTTTATATTTTTTTTTCTGTGAAAACATGTACCCACCCATGACTTGATAGGCAGGCCCCGATAAGCTCGGAAACCGATATTAGCTCTTTTGAATAGGGTTGATAGTGGTTTTCCCCTATTGTAGGGGTAAAGTCCGTGTTTCGCTTTTTATTTTTTTTTTTCTGTGAAAACATGT
>JAVTVY010038158.1:0-17189 GCA_036873755.1 Hanleya hanleyi | reverse complement strand
AATGTGAAAACGAGGCTGGATCGGAATTGGCGACAGTGGGTCGGAACTGACACCTCTCATTAAGAAATGTAATTTTATTTTCCCTGCAGTTCAGTTCATCCCCAGCTAAGTTAGTTTGCTAATAAAGGCTATGGACAATTGTACGGCGATCAGGATATTGATTAAGCCAATCAAACAATTTCCTTCTGAAACAGATGCAAATTTCACTTTGGTGGGTCGGAACTGGCGCCTCTCTGTACTGGTAGGCCTTATTTGGTAACATGAGTTATAAGCCGATTATCCTAAAATCGGCTTATAACTCCTGTTAAAAAATCTTTATCTGAAGAATCAGGCATTTCATTAATTTTGTACACAACACAGATGAGCTGGGGCGTATAACTGCAACCCAAATGGCAATCAATTAAAAAAAAATCTGAAATCGAAGTATCACAATGTACAAACATCTGGTCCATCATTCAATATTCAGTCGTCGTCCATTAATGAATTTCTGTATTCGATTACTCAAATTTCCCCAGCTCTTGTCACTCTTTGGAAATTCTTCTCAAAGTTCTAGAGTGTATAATGTTCATGAAGAATTCACCCACATGTAAATCTTTATTGGCAGAAGAATAATAGGGAAAAGAAATTTCATATCTACATTTATTTTGTACATCATTTTAGTCAATAGGACTCAATCGAGCTTAGAATCCCAAACATGGCTTCTACTAAATTGATAAAGTGTCATACAATATAAGTACTGAACCATTATTTTCCTTATGTGGTATGGACAGGTGAAAATATTAACCAAAACAGTTTTAATATAAATTTTTCAGTTCATATTCCAGTAGTTATCAGGTGAATTTGACAATATATTGGGCTAATATCACAGTGGTTGTATTGTTTGATACTTGTACATCAATTTGACAATGTATTTGTTTTGTTTGTTTTTTTTACTTAACTGGGTTGAACCCGATTGACAGTCCTATATTGACTAAAATAGCCTACAGAATAAATATGGAAAAAAAAAAAAAAAATCTTATTCCTATCTTCATCATGTCTAGATTAACATGAGGGTGAATTTTCATGTCATTACTCCAAACCCTTGGGAAGACATCGCCCAACGACGTACAAGGGCTGGGAAAATTTCATTAATCAGATTTTTAGGTAAAAGTCTCCCTTCACGTTCATTTCTAACAGTGCAAATGTGCTTAAATCATGTCCGGCTAAGATAAGATACACAATGAAATCAAAACAGGTCACCATAGGCCTACTATTTGTAATATATAATTCCATAAATTTGATGGCATCCTTATCAATAAACTGTACTATAGTACTGAACTATAAATAAGTCTGTTTTCATATTTAAATTTCAGTAAATATTAATTTCCCACAGTCAGATTTGGATTAATTTACCATAGATATAGATCAGCAGAAATAAAAAGGATGTCACCATACTGTTCTTTCAAATAGTAGCAAAAAAAAACCCCCAGATAAACAGTCTTTTCATCTATATGCTCAGGAGGAGATGGGGTTGGGAATTTGGGTCAGAATAGAGGATAATCTGGGGGGAGGGTGGTATCTGAAATTGAAAAGCATCTACACGGTTGAGATTTTGGAATCGTAATCCCCGCTAAGAAGCACCCTGCAGTCATTGATCAACAGTTCTGACCATGCTGATAGGCCCACTTCTTGGTCAGTCCTTCTAGCAGTATAGGCGTATTGAATTGACAAAGCCGATTGTGGGTGAAGGCAACAGTACATCATGTTACAGTCATCTGTAGGTGGTATCTGCCTTCAGCCAGATCACTTTGATAATTTGAGAACTGCGGCAATTGTAAAATGAGGCAACATATATGATTGTATGTAAGATAAAGCAACAGTCAATTGTAGGTAGCCTTTTTTGGGGCAACAGGGCGATTTTTTTATCTGATCAGGCAAAAAACAGAGAAACCATGGATAGGCCCATATCTCTACCCAATTATAAAGTAGGCCCTATATATTTTCCTACGAAGTAGGCTACAGATCGCAAATTGTCCGGTAATGAGTGAGTCCATCCGAATCCTTTCGTCGGCAAAATAAGGAGAACCGTTTACATTAGAACCTTGATTTTTGGCATGAACGTGCATTAGGGCATTGTTACCAGCAAGTTCTGATCTGAAATAATTCTGATTTAAATTAGATTGATAATTAACACTTCAGTATATTGTTATGTGAACTGTAGCCTTTAACGTGTATCCTATTTCACATTGGCCACATCAGCTTCAAATTCAG
This sequence comes from Hanleya hanleyi, assembly GCA_036873755.1. Taxonomy (NCBI): domain Eukaryota; kingdom Metazoa; phylum Mollusca; class Polyplacophora; order Lepidopleurida; family Hanleyidae; genus Hanleya; species Hanleya hanleyi. The sequence goes on along the minus strand of JAVTVY010038158.1, from coordinate 14,939 downwards.
GTCAAATTACACAGAGCTAAAAATACCCTGTCCCACTGTATGTCTTTGTACCGGTTATGCTCAGGAGAATGACATAGAATCATTATTATCTTGTGCAGAGAAGGTGTTGGTCTTGAGTTGAATTACCGTAAACTACATAAATGCTACCTTTCTACTATAGTACTATATATAAAAATTTGTTGTATTGTTGGGAAAATAATGCGATTCAAAAAGTTGTTTTGATCCTGGACAAGGGCACTGAAAACCATTAAAGATATGTAAATGTATTTTCACACGTAAAGCTTGAAATCTACTGAACCTATATTGTTCAATCTGTTTCCTTTAATTAAAAAATTGTAAAATTAAATCGATCGTTATTTATTTTGGAATGAAGGCGCATTAGGAGACTGTTACCAACAAGTTCTGAGCTGACCTACTTTTGATGAAAATTTCTGGTGATTTTTGATGAAAATCACTGGCGATTCTGACTTGGGCGGTGCCCATCTTAATATAGGCAGGATTTCAACTGGGGGTGGGGATTTCCAAGAGTTCAGTTCGCGTTCGAGTCCTAATGCCTACTGTACTTCGTAGGTCCTGTGACGTTAGTCACACTGCTCATGTATATAATATAGCATTCCATATATATAGGATAACAACCAGTATGTTTTACTTCTTTTTCTTAGAATATGTAATCAATAACATGGAGATATCCAAGACATGTTCTCTGAGTTTATACTCTATTCGGTGATAAACCATATGAGAGGTTCCATATGATTTTTAAGGCAAGGGGTCATTGGCAAGTAGCCTAGGCTATGATATTCATGGTAGTCTGAGCTGACAGTATTTTAGGCCTAGAATGGACTTGGGTGGTCCCTGGATGATATCATGGTCTGTTACAAAACCGGAGACAGAAAACAAACACATATTCATTCAAATTTTGTCTTAAATATACACAAAATCAATGGAAATCAAGGGATAAGTCGACTCAGTGGAACTGTGATATCTGAAACAATAAGTTCTGAAGTGGTCACTCCATGCAGATTAATCACCAGTTGCGGGACACATTCACTGTCATCTTCACCAACATGTATAATCAAATTTGTTGATTCTGTACGTGCTGTATATACACTCCACTGACTCTGAAATCTCTAGTACGGTAATACACATATATGGATATGTTGTCAAATAACAATATATAATTGAAAATACAACATATTCTTCTGTTACTGAATACAGAGTGTGTACACCTTGACTCTTCCAATTTTCAAGGTCATATATCCTGTTTTCAAGGCTTATAAGTTCAACTGTCACTGAGGCTATGCAGATAATTTTTTATATTTTTTTTACCTTGACAAAGGTTATTGCTTGCACATCTTGAATAGACTTGGAATTACCTCTTGGATGATCAATATATATATTGCTATGGTGGGGTTAAGTTTACCACCCAATGGCAAAGGACAGCACAAGTTTGAGCTACAACTTGACAAATGAATTGACAACAAGGACAGGAATTCCCGTTTTCAAGGTATTCAGCATAATTTTTTCATTTTCAAGGTAGAGTACGAACGCTGTGAATAGTTTGACAGAGCCATTAGCTTAATCGAGCTACAAAGCTTGATTGAAGTTCATCCCCAACCTGATCACAGAGAGCTGTAACTTCACATAAATATAATTCCGACTGTTTTGATTAAGGGTTAGTTTTTGTGGGATGTTGTTGTTGTTACAATATTTGTCTCCTCTTAAAATATCCAAAATTAACAAATCACAGCAAGCTAAACATTTATACACACAAATACTTTAGGTCGTCTTCATTGAATATTAATGAAAATCTGGTGAAGCTATCTGATAAGAATCATTTTAGAACATTTATCTTTGCAAATTTTTTGTATACATGTATTTGACAGAATTGTTTATTCAAAACTACCCAGAATGCCTTGTTTGGCATAATTTTAAATATATGCAGTTTTGATATAATCATGTCTATACATGAGGCATGCCAAGGTGATGAGGATGACACAATTCATAATTCTTAAATTACTGGGCTTGATATCTCAGAAATTATCGCAAACAGATATATCCAGAAAAGCTCATTCTGTTTTGCTGTAATCTATACTCATTTGAAGACATTTTTTGTCCAAAGTGACCTCTTGTGTACCAAATTTAAAAGTTAAAAATGTCCCAAATTATTTCTTATCAGATGTTTTCACCGATTTGGATTAATATATTGTACATGTATCAAGATAACCTGAAGAATATGTGCAAATATTTTCAGGTTGTTTTGACTTGTTCATAATGATACTTCTGGAGAGACCAATCCTGTTACAACAACAACATTCCACAATAAAAGACCCTTAAAATAATATTAAGTCCTACTGCAAATTTGACATTTTTGAAAATATTTTTCACAGAAATATTTCACAAAGCAACCATATATAATAAGCCTCTCAACATAAGATATTGATTACATAAGGTATCAGATCTCTATTGCAAGTTTATTTTGAGATATTGCAACATTTTAGGACAAAAAACCTTACCGTACTGGTACATAACCACAACAACAAACTTAAAGGAGATTGTCCACCATTATGATTGGTGAAATCAAGCAGATAGGCCACTCTGTACTAAAGCTACTGTTCTATCACACATGAGTGATTTGTGGCACCTTGTTCTCACAAGGCAATACTCCCTATTATCTGACTGAGAAGGTACATTATTGGTCACTCACCTCAAAATCAACTCACAACTCTGTTGATTTCATTTTACTGACAGCAATAAAGCACAATAAGCAATCTCTACTCATTTTTTAAGGTCAATTTAGGTGATACATGTAGTAGTAGGTATGATGCTACATTTATTTACACAATATCTCTTGGTGGATAGCTCTCCTCCTCAAATTTCCACCACATATGCTTCTGGTTATGGCCACCACAATCATATTGCAGGCATGGGGCTTGATCATATATTCATGGACAAACATTTGGCATGTTTAGGGAAAATTTATTTCAGTCATATTAGTCTCTTGAAAAATTACTGCTACATGTGCACAGCAAAACAAAAATTTCAAAATTTTCTTATTTCAATTATTGGTAATTCTTAAATTATATGGTGCACAAAAAGGTGCACAAATATGTGTTGGAATATTTTGAATACTTTGAAAAATGGTTTGGTTGTTCTAAAAACTGTAGCTGGCTAGTTATTGTAATGTTGTATATTCCATTACTAAAATGTGGTGTCCTGCAAGGAATTATTGAATAAAAAATATTAGAATATTTGTCTTGTAAATATGTAAAACTACCTTGATTTCGGAAACGTTTTCAAGTTAGTAAACATGGAGTTAAAAAATTTCTTATAGCATACCATACAGATATGATAGAAGTGAAATGTGATTTCTCAGTTCAGTACTTATTTTTCAAGAAAATTCAACTAGTTGAGGAAATCATTAGTAAACAAATTCCATACACAGAAGCCTTTCCAAAATAACCCCATATATGTATCTGGTCATGATATCAGAATCCAACTGAACATGAGTGGTCTTGAGTAGATGTTCAAGGTCAAACTATCACAAGATTCCACAATAAAATTGTGATGTTTGGTATCACTTCTAGCTGATACTATCTCGATTCCCCTAGCTTTAAAATGTGGAGAAAGACAACACTTGGTATCAACTCAGGTTTACTTAAAGATGATGCCAGAACAAAAATAAAAAACTTTATAGACCTATCTTAAAAATATACACTTTAAGATAGGTGAATCATGATATAGATACCAATGCCGATGTAGAATCTATACATTGACTATTATAACAACAATTGCAGTACCATTATGATACATGCAGTATGGAGACTGTTAATATTGAAGTCTGGTTTATGTAATCAAAAGAATGAAGCTGTTCGAAATCCTTGCCCATTCGCACTATGTGTGCCATAGGCCCTACTAAGATGGTCGTCTAGATATAGTTTTGCCATGCATACAGAATGAAGATGCCGTTTGATATCGAAGTCTAGTCTAACTATACAGGAGATGTTTGAGATGTTTGGAATATAATTAAATTATAATTTATCCCTGAAGATGACTGAAATGTTTGAAATGCTAGTCCAGTCTCGCCATGTATGTACTATGAAGCTGCTTCCTATCCAAGTCTAGTTTCTCCATGCACACAGAATGAAGATGAAGATGGTCGATATCCGAGTCCAGTTTCTCCAGATAATGATGTTTGATATCCTAGGTTAGTCTCGCCCTGCATCCCGTATAGGATGTGGAATATTCCTGTGGCTCGCAACATTCAATTCTAATTAGGTGAAAGATATTTTCACTCCAATGAAAAGTATTTTCTAGCTAGTTAAGAACATTTTCTATTTTGTTGAAATATATTCTCTACCGTGGAAATTTTGTTTCATTTCCTGTAAATTACATTTTATGATGGTGAAACTATTTTCTATGCATATTGAATGATAAATATATATTTTTTAATTAATATCATTTTATACCACTTGCTAGGTCCTTCCAAGTTGGTGCTTGGTCATATTTCTCATGAAATAGAAGAAAACAATTATTCAAAAGCTAGGCAACTAGTTCATTGCATTCTGTACGCCCATTTGCTTTGCATTTCTAATTCTAATGCAAGTTCAAGTAGTAAATGAAACTAATATTGATATTCAATTATTTTCAGAACAAACTATTTTAAAAGATGGAGATGTGTTTTTTTTTTATAGAATCTAGTGGTTATATTATATATTTTAGTTCATATCCGCTTGTAGCTTCCTATTATTTGTTCAAAATTTACACTCTCGAGTGTTATAACTCTCAAATATTTAAGTAATGGTTAAAACATTCATGACCTGTCTGGCTAAATCAGTAAGAATGCCTTTAAATAAGGGGAAGAACCCAGTCCGAAGTATTTAATAATAAAGAAAGTATAACGAGTTGTTTCCCTTAAACTGAACCAAGGTCAAGGCCATAACGATGTCAACAGCGTGCCCACTTGTCCTTTTCGTCTTTGTCGACTGGTTTATCGAGGGATTTTGAAGGATTAAACACAAACGAAGGCCACTGTGACGATCTTTTCTGAAGAGGAAGTTTAAATAAATTTAGACTAGAAGGTAGGCTTATAACAATTTATTTTCAAGTTGAGAACCAAGACGATCATTGTCAACTCGACTTTCATGATTCAAGCTGGAAGGGATCAATCTGGGTCAAGTTCTATCGTTTGTAACCGCAAAATTTCACTTTCCGCGTCCACAAGACTTGAACGCACTCAAGGACTAACGTTTTAGCTTCCATTTCGCATGCCTAGTGTTAAAACTGGTGAAATACTTTCGAAATAATAAGAGAAAGACCTCTAGAATTTGGTCACTTCCGGGTTTGACCAGACTCATCCACGTGTCTCGCTAATCGTGCACGAGCGATTTAATAGTCGTTAATACACCTCCCGGAGGTGTATTAAATTTAATCGCGTATTAGGGATATTTAATAGTGGTATTAAGGTAATCGCGCTTCGAGCAACAGGTTAATCGGAGTATTAAATTTAAACCTTGGATTAGGCAGATTTAATCCTAGATTAGCGCTAATAGCGCTTCGAACAACCGGCCCCAGCAGAGAAGATAAGTCGGTCGTGAAAGCTGATCTGGGTGGTAGAGTCGGGAACCAGTTTAGGTTCATTCCATCCCGCTGTTTGCGACTGGGGGGCCATTTCAAATTTTCTGTCGTGATGATATTTTGCCTTTGACGAGCAATCACATACACACCGTGGGCATTCAGATTTGCCAACACGTTGAGTTGCCGCTTTAAAATGCCAACTCGGGAGATCGGTTATTCCAACTTCCGGGAAAAAACACGGTGTTGGGAGGTCCATTTGCCCTCCTGTTGCAGATTCCAGATCAAAAGCACTGATTATGGAAAGGTAGGCAGCTTTTTACATAGTCCACGGAACAACTGACATATTTAGCTGTTAGTATAGCCCAGTGACAGCCCACGTAAGCTTGCGGATTTACGTATCGAAGCTTCACAGTTTTGTCGGTTGAACACTTTTCGCCGGTGATGGCTCTTCTCCACGATCATTATTGAGGCTAGTCACTACCACGCCTATCCCAAACACCCCACAGTTACGTTGAATTGAAGCTTGTAATGGCGTGAATCTATCTCACGTCTTAGTTTTGTATAAGATAAACCAGATAACCTTCAGATTTTGAAAAACAGTGTGGATGTACAAACTTTGGAGGTGGTTCAGCCCAACTCTGGAGAGATATGATAAACAAATCAATGAAAACTATCTGAATATAATCCCTGTTTCCATTGTTTCTATAACCCAAACCTCTTAATTTTCAAACGTAATACGCCCTTGCAATACACATGTATGATTGGGTCACAAAAGAATAGCCATAAAGGCGCTAGGAGACCGAGTCTGTCTGTATGTGCACACATGAAATAATTCCTTGTTCCATACATCAGTTAAACATACCGGTACTTCTGTTAATTTTAATAGACGACGTTTGTGATGTGTGGCGGTTCTTGATATGTCAGCAGGATCCCATATATTGTGATTATTATTTATTTTTAGTATGAATTTGTCTGGAATCGGTCCATTAGAGTGGAGTGAGGGGGATGGGCCACCAGAGTCGCTTAATATCTTGGCCATCGGCGATTCCACACTGGGTGCAATGACCAGCACACCAAAGCCGCCTCAACAAATGCCAGACGAGCAGTCCCCCGGCGATTCTGCGGTTATGGTGGCACCCACATCCAGACCCAGGCCAAGTCATGAGTTTGGCACATATGGGAAACGTTTCTCCCGACGAGATAACAAAGACAGACACGAATCCTCTACTCACAAGGGCACACGGGAGGAGTGTCATCTTTGCGGAAAATCTTTCAGGAACACATATGGTGTGAACATGCACATCTCAACCGCTCATCACAGGAAGATGTCACAGTGTATCATTTGTTTGAAACACTACTCCTCCGAAGATGGTTTGAGAAGACATATGCAATCCCATGAAGGCAATTACAGGTATAAAATGATGAACATAAACAGTGATAAATACCAGAACTGGTATCTATATAATTGTAAATTACCTCAACTTATAGCAATATCATCATAAAACAATCGCCTTAAATAAAAAAAATCTTCCAACTTAACAACCATACTCCAGTTACAGGTTCAGTCTGAAAATGGTTGTTCATAAAAGTAAGGTTACGATCACAGATCGAAACAGGGCGAGTGAATAAATAGCGCTAATAAACTGTTATACGATTGCTTAAGGATATGGAGTCCTCATGCAGACACTCTCACACAAACTGTAGGAGCTAAAAGTATGCCTCATAGCTGTAATTGCCTTCATGGGACTGCATATGTCTTCTCAAACCATCTTCGTCGGAGTAGTGTTTCAAACAAATGATACACTGACACTGTGACATCTTCCTGTGATGAGCGGTTGAGATGTGCATGTTCACACCATATGTGTTCCTGAAAGATTTTCCGCAAAGATGACACTCCTCCCGTGTGCCCTTGTGAGTAGAGGATTCGTGTCTGTCTTTGTTATCTCGTCGGGAGAAACGTTTCCCATATGTGCCACACTCATGACTTGGCCTGGGTCTGGATGTGGGTGCCACCATAACCGCAGAATCGCCGGGGGACTGCTCGTCTGGCACTTGTTGAGGCGGCTTTGGTGTGCTGGTCATTGCACCCAGTGTGGAATCGCCGATGGCCAAGATATTAAGCGACTCTGGTGGCCCATCCCCCTCACTCCACTCTAATGGACCGATTCCAGACAAATTCATACTAAAAATAAATAATAATCACAATATATGGGATCCTGCTGACATATCAAGAACAGCCACACATCACAAACGTCGTCTATTAAAATTAACAGAAGTATGTTTAACTGATGTATGGAACAAGGAATTATTTCAGGTGTGCACAGTATACAGACAGACTCGGTCTCCTAGCGCCTTTATGGCTATTCTTTTGTGACCCAATCATACATGTGTATTGCAAGGGCGTATTACGTTTGAAAATTAAGAGGTTTGGGTTATAGAAACAATGGAAACAGGGATTATATTCAGATAGTTTTCATTGATTTGTTTATCATATCTCTCCAGAGTTGGGCTGAACCACCTCCCAAGTTTGTACATCCACACTGTTTTTCAAAATCTGAAGGTTATCTGGTTTATCTTATACAAAACTAAGATGTGAGATAGATTCACGCCATTACAAGCTTCAATTCAACGTAACTGTGGGGTGTTTGGGATAGGCGTGGTAGTGACTAGCCTCAATAATGATCGTGGAGAAGAGCCATCACCGGCGAAAAGTGTTCAACCGACAAAACTGTGAAGCTTCGATACGTAAATCCGCAAGCTTACGTGGGCTGTCACTGGGCTATACTAACAGCTAAATATGTCAGTTGTTCCGTGGACTATGTAAAAAGCTGCCTACCTTTCCATAATCAGTGCTTTTGATCTGGAATCTGCAACAGGAGGGCAAATGGACCTCCCAACACCGTGTTTTTTCCCGGAAGTTGGAATAACCGATCTCCCGAGTTGGCATTTTAAAGCGGCAACTTAACGTGTTGGCAAATCTGAATGCCCACGGTGATACAGGAATGCACTATCGAACACGGAAGAAGACAGATTTCATATATTCTTTTATGTTTGAATTCTCCCGCCCCTGCCTCTCATACAGCGAACCACCCCTCAAGATATCCTGGCTATGGACCCGATATTTCCCTCTGACATCTCTCCCCCCACCCATACATGTATTTCCACAGGTATTCAAAGGATATATTTTATGTAATTTTGTTTCCTAATAAAGTTTTAAAAAAATAACCTGAAGCTGATTGGTCGAAAGCCCCAAGGCCATCTTAGATTTCTATGAAAACCATAAGGTATTAATCTCGATGTGATAGTCTTGGCATGATAGATGGGTCGAGGTAGAAAAAATTCCTCATTTGAAGTTGCTCCGTAAGCAAATATGGTCGCCAATGGACCAATCAAAATCATTGGCCTGTTTGCACCAGTTGGTATACGAGTAGCCTACAGTGGGCATGACTGTCGATCTCTTCTTGCAGTTACAAGTTTAAATAATTTGGATGTTTATAGGTGATTCACCTGTCGATCTCCATGCAGCTTGAACTTTGTTATGACAGCTGATATCACCCATGCCAAGATACCATATTTTTTTTCTTACCATATGCATCGTATCTCACATGTTATTTTAAATTGTCAATTCTAGGTGCCACAAATTTCCACTGGCAAGTCCCTGGTCAGTATTTCTGATTGGCTGAATCTCTATACTCGCATATGAAAGGAATTCAAGCAGAGTAGAACACATGGGAATGGTATAAAGAAGCGAACCTCCCGACATTGAATTTGAAAGATGTTAACTCCATCATATTAACTTGCAGATGTTATTCTTGTACAGTTGCTCTATATGTATCTTTGCTGCGCATCAGATGGCTGAGCATTTTGAGCATGCCCGCTCGACGTTGGATACCAGTACAGATTGATTCTATGTTATATGATCAATTACACCTCACCCACAAATTGCACCTCACCCACAAATTCACTCACCCCATCCATGGCTCACTCACACATCACCTTACTCTGTCGGCCCTTACTCCTGTCAAGGACACTTCACAGATCACCTCACTTGATTGTTCCTTACTCCCGTCACTGACACTCCCCGACACCCACACCTCACTCCAACATTTGTCTCTCCTGGACTGATATGCTCACTTTCATAGCACTAGCCATCAATTTATTTTAGTATAACCAGTTCAAACTGGTTTAAACCAGACCCAATGTGTATGGGTCCCCAACAATACTTCCTCTGCAAGAGTGTGAGCATGCACTGCCTTAAGAGTACAGTTTCTCCTCTTAAGAGGAGATTTACCCTAGACGATCCTGAGAAAATTATATCTCAAAAGAAATATATCAAAATCCTCTTGGGATGTGTTTTCCATTGAAATTTCCTCTATAAGAAACGATCTTACTAACATAGTTTGTCTTATGATGGACGATCTTCCTAAACATGTTATTAAGTTTTGATTAAAAAAATCTCGTTTTGTTGAGGATGTTTGTTTCGAGGAGCATGTATGCCAACATTGGGAAACATTGTTGTAACATTGTTGCATGGCTACAATGTTGCACAGTTATATTGAACCTTGTTACATACGGTGCTGGTGCATGCTGATAGTCACTTCTGTCACATGCATGTTTGTTGCCGAGCGGGTACACTGTGGTCCACACCTTGAGAGTGTGGTCCATGTGTCTTGAGGTCATCATAAGATCCAAGGTGATGCCAAGAGCTTCAATACGATACTATGCAAGCACGCCGTATTCACAACTCACATTCACAATCATACCTCAGACTTCTACCATGTGCGCCAACTCACTTCTGGTAGCATCCCTCGTGGAGACCGGACTGAAAAGTTCTCCAGACACAGCGAGTGAATAGGATTTAACACCGCTTTCAACAATTTTCCAGTCATATCACTAATATCTCCAGACACAGACTCGAACAGAATCATTCCTAAATGCACATTTCATACTAATCCCAAGTGTGCATTAGTGCAAAGATGTATTGGAGACCTAATTCATCCAACACAGTCCAGACCCACATTAACATCCCCATCCACAACAAGTCATATTATACGCAAACTTTTACTTTCTACACCACTGATGTCACTCCCAGTCATGCGAATAGTACGTCAAAACGTTGATGTTGATTGGCTGTACACATAAACTGTACATGTATGGTTGAACATACATTTTTACAGCCAAGGCCAATCCTGCACTTTTACCCTACGTACACCACAGCAAAACCCACACAGAATCCTAGCTCTGTAGATGGTTTGTATACTACTGAGAAGATCACTTCTGTTCATGAAAGTAGTATGTAAAATACTTTTTTGGCATAGATAATCCCCCAAGGTTGAAGGTCAATTCACACACCACCGACATGCAACCCACTTTGTCCTCCCAAACTAAACCAACAGGGTACAACATTCTACTTGCATTGATGATGCCGACACTCTACCACAGAATTGTGAAACACAAGACAAAGTGATGAACTGTCCCAACAAATTTATTTGCAGCATGGTTCCCTCAGATACATCACGTTATTAAACGAGACAAATTCGATTGCTATATATTTACATATAAATATATCCCATATTACGAAAAACACAAGTGAATATGAATAATTGCAAATGAATAAAATTGTTGTAACCAGTCAACATTCATCAAGTCCACCTTGGGCGGACGACACACACCCACACACCCTTACACACACACTGAAAAGTAGGCCTAACCTTGTGCCTTTCTTTCTATATTACCAGCTGAGTGCCAGTCACTCTGCAATGTAGGTTACAGAAACACAAAACACTGAATCACACTTTGATATAATATCCGATACACACGTATAAAAACAGACCAATGGGCCCCAAAATCCCTCGGTTGATGGAATTCCATTGCATGTGTGGCTTAAGTTAGGAAACTTTAATTATAGTCCATTATACCATGTATACGTTGTTGAATAGCTGAACTATGATTAATATTAATGTGTGATAACATAAATGGTGGACAGATACACTTACTTTGACCTTGAAAAATAGGTCACGGTCAGTCCACTTCAACAAGGTTGTGATCAATAAGCAGATTTGTATCTGAAGTCAACACTGAATCTGCATTATACGTATGAATTTGGCCTTGAAAACCTAGGTCAAGGTCAGTCATAATGAATAGGTTTCTGGCTAAAAGTCAGATGCAGCTATGGCCTAAATTTAGAAATGCTGGGTATAATCCTTTAAAGGTGAACTGCAAAGGTTTTCATATTTCCCTATTTATATACTTCGCGGGCTAGTTAATGATGGAAATATCAGCTCAAATACTCTGTTTGCTTTTATTTGAAGTATTTTGTCTCCTGGTAGCTTTGAAAAGTTAAAGTTGGCATCTTAAGCCCGGCCGATTTCAGAAATGAAATCCGCATCGCTTATCTGCCCTTGTTTGACGTTCGATTGTGACGTCACATCAGACCATCTTGCCAGGCGTCAATACTTGTAACGTTCAGTCTCCGGGCGGCTGGTCTGACGGGACATCACAAGCAAGGAAAGATAAGCGATGACGTTTTGCAAATCTGAATTCAGCTGTGCTAGGGGTACCAACGTTTAAAAAGATTTTAGCAGACAAGATAATTCAAATTTAACCAAGTGAAGTAGATAGACCGGTATTTCTATCATTATTCAACTTATATAAAATGTGAAAAGGGGAATCTAAAAACCTTTGCATTTCACCTTTAAGAGATATTAACATTGGAAATACTGCAAAAGTATAATTTGACCTAGAAAACATGGGTCAAGGTCAGTCATTTTCAATAGAATTTGAATAGGGATTTTGTGTTATCAACGATGGACAGATGGGCGGACAACACAAATGACAATACCCTTCGGTCAAATTTGGCAGATGGGTAAAAAAAACTATGAGCAGATATATTGTATATTTTAAAAGTTTGTTACGCGATACATCGTCTCGTGTATGTCACAAACAATTTATTTTTATTTGATTTCCTGATTTTGGGATCACATTGACCTTTGACTGTTACTCAACAGATCTTCACTCCCTGATTAATACACTCACAAGAAATAAGCAATTTTCAATGATTTCATGAATTTCCGGCCACAGTGACATTTGACCTCTTACATCAACCTCAAACATCTCCTCCTAATCGGTTCACTCGCAAATAATTGCAACTTTAGATTGAAAACTCTCACAGAAAAGGGCTGAAAATGGACAGCTCAGATTCCCTGATTTTTAGGCCAAAGTAACCTTTGACCTGGACTTCAATTTTGGTATGTGACACACTCCACCCCGATGTATACACTCACAAATAAATTGCAACTGTAATTTAAATGAAGCTAGAAAACTGTCACAAATAAAGATTAGACACACTTAAGACAGACCTCCAATTTGAACAGGTGAAACATACATGTAGAACCAGCTATAATGCTGTTTCCCCATTTGATAGCATGGCTGCATTATGACAAATACATGTACAATCAAATGCCACAGGTTGCCACATAGATTTTAACTTACTCTTTAACAGAATCACCCACTGTATCATTTAACATATATATGGATTTATATACAACAAGAGCTTCTGTACATACATGTAATAACAGACAGCTACATGTATCTTGGTGTGAATACAATTCCTCAACTTTAAACAACAAAAACAATGAAGTTTCAATCATCATAACAAAAGCTATGTTCACATACAATACTAGTATTATGTTTATATATCCATTACTTTGTACAGTTATAAGTTTATCTACATAGAAATTCTACAAGATTTAGATAGCTCATAATATCATGTGATATATATTATTTATATACAAATATACGTTCAAAATAAAACAGCCACAACAGCATACCGGTATGCTTTGACATATTTACCCAAATGGTTTTCTTATAGATGAAATGACTAACCACAGAGAGGGCTGGATAATCCCCAGCAAAGCAATGAATCTATCTACACAGCAAAGTTCTGTCTCTACTGTAGTACAGATTCATGCATGAAGATAATCTATCCAGATGATGTAAATACATGTACTTCAATATTTAAGCTTCTTAACTTCAGACAGACAAATCAGAAATATGATATATCCATAATCCATCAAACCACATTATCCTTTTTTGAACAAACAAAGTCATTTGGGTGAGGGATCATCTCTCTCTCTCTCTCTCTCTCTCCATGAATGTGTTAATTTGTGCATCTATACTATTTCAGGACTGAGTACAATGTATTCTTATGGCATCAGATTGTAGACCTCCTACTGTCAGAAATACCCTATGATTGCATTAGGGTTAATCATGTTAATATGAAGCTGCACATCTAAAAAACCCTCGGATCTGGGGTAACTCTTTCAAGGCTTGACTAACTTGCGACAATCATGTTTGGTGCTAAAGTCTCTTTGGTGCAAAATTGCACACATATCACAGTTAAACTGGAAGTTTTAGCATGTGCTAATTTCAAATAGTTGAAGTTACATCTCATTTAACTATCAAATATAATTTATGCATCTTTCATATCTCTGGTTTGCAGATAAGCACTTCCTGTGTCAATCAAATTGATAAATACTAAATGTACATTCACACTGGGTTTTTCAGCACAAAGCATTCAGAGGGTGATTCACCAACAGTTGATGAAGGTACAAACTCTGACAATGGGAGAATGAGTAGAATGTGGAGGATCTGAATCGATGGAATGATTACCTCTAATACATAGACTTTCAATAATATAAGAGTGAATGAAAAATGTATATTGTCACACAGCTTTTAAAATAATGGGGTAGTTTGCAAATGGCAATTTGTTAGGAATATTGCACAGTTCAACTGCTCAGCACATACTTCATGTAAGATGACATTATTAGCATTCCGAAAAACATGTGACATTATCATAAGTTGTTCTAAAACTACCTGTTGAACAATTTATATTATGGACTAAGATTGTGAACCATTAATAAGTGATGGATTCTTCACATTTATATTTTCTCCAGTTTATGAGTTTTCTTGAGAGGTTGTTCTTGTTGATAAAATTTGCCATCACTAAACTTTAACAGATAATGAAACAGGCTATTTTAATCATTCTCCAACACTTCGGTTGATAATCGATGAACTTAGAAAACTTACACGAGCACTAATATATTTATACATAGACATGAGAGATGCTATACATGTACATACACACATACATGCCTATACATCTCCATATAATTAACCAGCATAGAGCAAAATTCACATGAAATAATAACCAAAAAGACAATCTTTTGGGGATAAGATGTGGTTTTGACAAATTTGTTGGAGACAGTAAGCTACCAAATTCTCGCTTGTTTTCAAAGACGGCAGACTGACCATTTTGATTTGTAGTCCACTCCATATTTATTACGAGGTACTCAATGTTGCCAGGT
>JAVTVY010038157.1:0-17131 GCA_036873755.1 Hanleya hanleyi | reverse complement strand
GGGGAATCCCCGCAGTACCGAACCCATGTTAGTTTTGAATTTTGTGTCGCCTTAAATAAAGGACATTTCCTTCAACTTTGCTATGAAATCATTCTATTCCATATCATATGATTTACCCTAAAGCTTTTGCATGAACCATATTATATTTCAGAAGTATAGTATGACATAACTGGCGGGGAAATCCCCGCAGTACGGAAACCCTAGTTTTTGAATTTCGTGTCATCTTAAATGAAGGAGAACATTTTCTTAAATTTTGCTATCAAATAATTGTATCTCACATCATATGATTTACCCTAAAGCTTCTGCAGGAACCATTTGTGTCCTTAGTGTAAGTTACTATATTAATTACAACTGAGTTCCTAAACTTTAGGTGCACACTGTGCATACGATCAATTTCCTGAATTGAATTGAATTCCACCTTGTGGTTTTTCGGACTGTGATAGATGATGGCATGCAGTTGTCAGTGTGGTTGTTTCATGTACAGGGAGCTTTCTATGGCTTTCATGTCGGCACACCTACCACTACCCTCAAGAAGAGCATGCCCCCATCCCCAGGGCGCCGAGCCGCACCCTCTATCTCCCAAGCCCGACCCTCATATTGTGTTTGAGCATATATATCTTCAATATATCTTGGCAGAAGCTGAAATTTGTGTGTTGTCTGCAATATTGGGATAATATTGGGATAATTGCAACCCCATCAGGCACAGCCCCATGTTTTTGTATTTGGTACATGGATTCCTTGCCTATAGATTTTTGCTTGGAATTGTTTTTCGTGCCAATCCGCTTCTGGGTGGCGCCACCTTGGGCCAAGTTAAATTGCATCTCCAGACAATAACTTTTGAAAACTTTCAGGATTCTTTCCAAATTTGGTGTGGTGGTACCTTGTCTCAAGATCTTGCTTGAGAATGTTTTTCGTGTTGATAGGGGGACCACCTGAAAGCTAAGTTAAGTGTTTCCAGACAATAACTTTTAGAAACCTGAACCGATTCATTCCAAATTTGGTGTGTAGGTACCTCGCCTCAATTTCTCGTTTGGCATTGTTTTTCATGCCGATCCACTTATAGGTGGTGCCACCTGGGGGTAAATTTAAAATTATGTTTCTGGACAATAACTTTTTAATACTTGAATGAATTCTTTCCAAGTTTGGTATACATGTACCTTACCTGAAGGTTTCACTTAGTATTGTTGTTCTTGTCGATCTGCTCATAGGTGGCACCACCTGTAGGTCAAGTTAACATTTTCTATTTCCAATGTCAAGGGATCTTGCCTCAAGATCTCGGTTGGGATTATTTTTTATGCCTATCTGCCTACACATGGCGCTACCTGAGGGCCAAGGTAAAATTGCATTTCCGGACAGTAACTGTTGGACCTTAATGGATTCTTTTAAATTTGGTATGTGGGTACCTACCCTCAAGTTATCTTATGGGGCCATGTTAATGATGTTTTTCCTAAGTTTTACGTTTTTACTTTCTTCACAAATAATGAATGTTTCCTTTACTAAAGATGCAAAAGGCATGCCTCCAATCGTCTTCGATCGACTGTATCTAGTTGCGTATGCATTCCTTGTGAAAAGATGTTGATTGGTATTGCGTTTCAGAAAGATCTGCCTGTAGGTGGCGCCACTAGGATTCTTTCCGTTCTTTTGTGCTGCAAGCAATAACTTTGAAACGCTTTGAAATGTTGCTCGAAGTTTGGTTTCCGGGCAATAACTTGAGAACTGCTCATCAAATTCTTCCCAAATTAGGCATGCATATACAAAGTACCTTGCCATGAGATGTTGTTTGGGAGTGCGTTATCCACTTCTGCTCAGAAAGTGATGCCACCTAATGACAAAATCTGAAATTTGTTTTTGGCCAATAACTTGAGAACTGCATGCTCATCGGATTCTTCCCAAATTTAGCATGCATGCACCATGTCAGGAGATGTTGCATGGGATTGCCTTTCACTCACTTGCACTTACAGTTGGCGCCACCTGGTGGCAAAATCCCAAATTTGTCTCCGGGTAATACCATGACCTAAGATGTCACTTGAGATTGCATTTCGCCCACTTGCGCCAATAGGTGGTGCCACCAGGTGTTAAAATCAAAATTTGTTTTCAGCTATTAACTTGAGAACTGCTCATCGGAATCTCCTCAAATTTAGCTTGCATGTGTCATGCCAGGAGATGTTGCATGGGATTGCGTTTCGCTCACTTTTACTTACAGGTGGTGCCACTTGGTGGCGAAATACCAGATTTGTTTCCGGGTAATAACGTGAGAACCGCTCGTCAGATTCTTCTTAAATCTGGTATGAATATATCATGACATATGATGTCGCTTGGGATTGCGTTTCGCTCACGTGTGCTTACAGACAGCATCACCTCGTGTCAAATCTAAATTTGATTTCGCTCATCAGATTTTTCTCCAATTTGGTATGCAGATACCATGCCATGATATGTCCCTTGAGATTATATTTCACCTGCTTCTGCATACTGGTGGCGTCACCTGGTGGAAAAATCTGAAATCTGTTTCTGGCAATAATTTGACAACTGCTCATCGGATTCTTCTCAAATTTGGTATTCATGTGCCATAAGATGTCACTTGGGGTTGTGTTTCGCACACTTGTGCATACAAATCTAAATTTGGTTTCCGGGCAATAACCCCTTTTCAGATTCTTCCCGAAGTTTGTATGCTGATACACCATGTCATGAGATGATCCTTGGGATTGCATTTCGCCCACTTGCATCTACAGGTGGCGACACCTGGTGGCAAATTTAAAATTTGGTTTCCAGACACTAGGTTGAGGATGCATTCAGCTTCTCGTCAAATTTGGTTTTCAGATAATATGCCTTGGGGTCGCTTCTTGGGGTCGCTTCTCGGTTACATAATTTCCATGTTTCATTGCATGGAAGCTAATATACAGAAGCAAAAAAATGTTCAGTCAACCGTTCTGAGTTGATTTTAAAACTTGGGAAGGCAGAAAGACCCTTCCGCATCCAACGCCTATGAAGTATAGCAGTTGCCTCCCTCATGTATATCCCCTCGAGACCAACAATGCTAAAAAATATTGCTGCCATTTCGGCGGGGGACTTAGCATCCTCTGGCTGCTTGTTCCCCTAGGGATACACGCTCCCTTGTGTACGATTTTTACTTCAGGTTCCTTCCTGGAATGAAAAATGAAAGTGCTTCATTTCGTCAATACCCTTACAATACCCTATTTTTTTTATTTCTGAGTTTTCGGAGGTTTTCTTTATTTTTTCCGCCTATTTTCTATAAACATTTTCTTGTTCATCACAAAATTTATTCAGATTCCTTTCACTGAAAACCAAACAAAATTCTTGGAAAGGTTTCAACCGCGGAGGAAGCTAACCAGACTGTGAATGTGTTGGTCCTGTTCAATAAGTACACCATGGTAATCTTTGAACATACCCACAGTTGGCGATGACCAGTTCACACTCATTGCTGTAAGTTTTACCGTCATCATCACACAGTAAAGTAAAAATTTCTCACAGGTCATCAAAACAAGAGATTTAGGGGTGTGGGGGTGGTTCAGGGTGAAGTGTCGACATATGGGGTCTCTATACATAACCCCATGATTTATATAAAACATGTTTTTATATAAACCATGGGGTTATGTATAGAGACCCCATATGTTGGCACTTCACGTTAAGCCACACCTCAAACCTCCTAATCTCTTGTTTTGAGGGCCAGTAGAATTTCTCCAGCATTAATATGGATCAGTGTATCCATTCATAACTAATCTGATATAAAATGGATTAGGTGTATCCTTTCAAAAAAAAAAAGTCAGTCTCGGACATTAAACTTTGAATGTACACTGTTTATTTTTTTTTTGGAAGTATTTGATGTATTTCAGTATATTAGATTGTATCGTGATGTTTTAGTTTCTATTTTTTGCCTTTAGTAGCGATAATCTATTCTGTATTTGTCAGATTATCCTTCTCGGCTTCCGTAGTTTTTATATAATTCACCAATTCACATGCAGGGTGTATATGTTACGGTACCAAATGGAGTTAATATAGATTGTTAGGCCCACTAATCCGTTTATAGTTCAGTTATAACCAAATAAATGCACATTGCCGGTTTCCATATGGTCCTTATGTGACCAGATTATATATCAGTTATCTGTCCGCCCACCATAGTTCCCTTCGTGCACCGCTGTATTTCACATACGATGGAGACTGCTGTTTTGATTTGATTCGAGCGTTCCAGATCTACTATATTGTCGAATATGTATGGTGGGCAGATAGAATGATTACCATGATCGTCTAACTCATTTCTTGAATTTAATCTGCCGTCTATGTGAACAGTATGCAACTTAACCAACCCAGTAGCATATAGTGACGTAGGAGAGAGTCTTGCTTATAAACATTAAAGATGTATACCAGATATATTAGAGTCGTGATTTCACCAGATTGACAGGCAGTGGCATTGAGCACTGAGCGGAAATCTGCGAACGGGACCGATTGTACTGTCTGCTACCGGAGATCCCCGAGAAGTTGCGAATGAGGCATTGAGCTGTTTCATCTGTCTCTCCTCCAGCGATTGGTCTTGAAACCCGCGCCAATTTTTAAGTAAGACGAGCTTGCTCACTGGCTCACTATTCATATGAGACATACCCAACTCCATGAACACAAGCCAGTTTCTACGTTCACACCTCGAAGTTCCACTGGAGTGTGAACGTAGAAATTCGCTTGTTCATGAAGAGGGAATTCATCTAAACCACGTGATTGTCTCACTTTGACCCACGTGGCGTAGACCGGCCTCGTTATCGCTCTCTAAATCTGCCGACTAACACTGCAAATGCTGTTGGGCCCAGTCATTGGCCCTTCATCAGGCGAGTGAAACATTATACTAGTCCAAGACGATCCGACTCTTCGACGATTTCGATCTGAGCCCCATAGCACAATGAGAAAGCCCCTCCCCCACCCAGGATGTCCTGAAAACGTACCTGAGAAATTCCAAACGTCTATCAGCCATGCAAACCATTGAAAGCTATGCTTCCACAAATGGACTGCCATTCACGATCCTCCCAACATGAACAATTCGACGGAAAACATTAATCTATTATACATACCGGTTGATAAACGGCGAAGCAGCCTCCAATATCACAGTTATCGAGACGTAGTGATGAAGCTCGAAGGAATGTGAAATTGGGAAAGAAATAGGCATACTATTCGTTCTAGTCTACCAGATTGGGGGCAATTGGGGCCTATTTCTATATCCCAGCGAAAAATATTTAGGATAATCCAATATAGCGCCATCATCCGAACGCACGATCATACGTAGAAACTTCTGCTCATAGCCATGCGGTAACGGGTGATATCTGAGTGTAATAGGGCGTTTCCCAAATGATCACAAGCGATTGGTCCCGTGAGACCCGACATCGGCGCAATCACATTTTTAAAATGAAGACACACCTCCAGAAAGCGATCGATTGAAATGATCTCTTGGTGGGCCTCGAAGTGCCCCCATCACAAAATAGAAATCATATCATTTTCCTGTGAACTGCCGCCGATTTTATTTTTTTCTAATATGTTAGGCCGTTTGTAATATGATTTTTCTTAAGAAAAATAAAGGAGCATGCTCCATTAGAGTGAGAAATAAAATAGCTAATTCGCACAACTTCGGTTTGGTCTCCCACAGTCATGCGCCTTGAGCACTAAAGTGCAATCGACATCTCTCACATCTGAGATTCCCAGGTCAACATATTTGAATTCGGATAATTTCATTGGCTCGTTTAAATAGAGCGGACATGTGACTTGATGTTTGAGGAAGCTGACATGGGGCGAAATACACGGAGAACGAAGCCTTGAGCTAAGGGTAGTGTTAAGTGGAACGTGAAATGCCCTTAGCAAGCTAAGATGATATGGCGCCCACGTGGACCTAACTAAAAGATTTAGTTTTTTTACCGTTTTTCTTCCAAATATTTGGCTTATTCAGCGTAAAACTACCCAAAACTATTTAACTTCATATAAATGTTTAGATTTTAATTTATTGTGCAGTTTGTACTGAGAAAATTGTATTAATCAAAAATAAAATGGCGCCAATATATATTTTTGTAATTTGACGTAATGATGAAGTAATCAGACCAGCCATCTTGAATTTTGTTGTATGTTCTTGTGTGGCTTTCGGTTCTTGTCCCCAGGCTAGGTGTATAGGGTTAATAGTTTCCATATAAATTATGTTCGAATGGCACATACCTAATCCTATAAAAGCTATCAACACGACAAACACATACATCATGGCGACTTGGATAATTTATCTACGATGTTCAAAATCCAGCTAAGAACTCGTGAATAAGTTGTGAAGTACCTTATCGAAGTGTGGTAAATAGGGACATGACATATGTCGTTTTTCGCACAACCATACTCATTTTGATAACGGGCTCGTCTGAGACTTGATTCGAAATAGAAACGTGGAGTATCAAACGTGCTCTCTAAATGCTAATAAACTCACGGATTAAGAAACGAATCGTATTTAATTATTTTTTTAAAACTCCAAATCGTTTGCCGAGATTTGGAAGGCCAACGTTCCGATTGTGAGGAGTTTCGATTGTGAAGAGTTCCGATTGTGAGGAGTTCGGATTGTGAAGAGTTCCGATTGTGAGGAAACAACAGTCTAATTGGTACTATGGACTACGTACGTCATCATAAAGAAACATATGAGTTTTAATGGTGGCCAGTGACCTTAACCGTTGACCTTTTGATCTTAATCTTGGTACCCAACACATCGCTTCCACCAGTGCGTCCAATAACAATAATTTGATTTTCAAAGATTCCCAAAGTAGTAGTTAAAAGACGGAAAAGGTCACAATTTGCCAGGGGTAACTCTTGCATCCAACAGGGGGCGCCACCAGCTCAAGGTTATAGATTGCATCAGCATTGGCTGGTTGCCATGTTTTGACCATTATAGTTCCGTTAACCTTTGACCTTGTATTCCCCCGCGGTGATGCGGTCATGTCTGGCGGTGATGCGGTCACGGGAGAAAGCCTCCGCGGAGAAAAAGTACTCCCCAGAATTCAAATACGCTGCATGGTCCAATTGGGTCGTATGAGGTATCAATGTCAAGCATTCGTGAAGGCGCATCTGATGGGCTGGGCGCGGGGTTGAAATAGCGTCATTCTGCGCATGCGCGGTAGACCAGGGGTATGGAAATAGACGTTTTGGGATCTAGGGGAGCCCCTAATGGGCCGATGGAGTCGATTGAGGTATCACTGTGAAGCCTTTGTGAGGGGGCATCCGATGGGATGGGTCTGGGGTTGGAATATCGTCATTCTGCGCATGCGCGGTAGACCAAGGGTATGGAATAGACGTTTTGAGATCTAGGGGAGCCCCTAATGGCCGATGGAGTCGAGTGAGGTATCACTGTGAAGCCTATGTGAGAGCGCACCCGCCCGGACTAGAGCGTCGGCCGTTGTCAACATTCTGCGCATGCGCAAACAGGGAATTGTGGGAAGGGGGTATGGAAATATACGTTTTGGGGTCTGGGTGGGTCACTAGTGGTCCTATGGAGTCGTATGAGGTATCAATGTGAAGCCTATGTGAGGGGGCATCCGTCTGGACTAGTGTCTCGGCCGTTGTCAACATTCTGCGCATACGCAGACAGGGAATTGTGGGAAGAGGGTATGGAAATAGACGTTTTGGGGTCTGGGTGGGCCACTAGTGGTCATATGGAGTCGTATGAGGTATCAATGTGAAGCATATATGAGGTGGCATCCGACGGGGTAGGTGTGATGTGGAACTGGCGTCATTCTGCGCATGCGCAGTAGACCAATTGTATGGAAATGGACGTTTTGGGGTCGAGGTGGGCCACTAGTGGTCCTATGGAGTCGTATGGGGTATCAATGTGAAGCATATGTAAGGGGACATCCGTCTAGGCTAGTGTCTCGGCCGTTGTCAACATTCTGCGCATGCGCAGACAGGGAATTGTGGGAAAAGGGCATTGGAATGGACATTTTGGGGTCTAGGTGAGTCCCTAGTGGGCCGATGGAGTCGAGTGAGGTATCACTGAAGCCTATGTGAGAGGGCATCCGCCTGGACTAGTGTGTCGGCCGTTGTCAACATTCTGTGCATGCGCAGACCTGGAATTGTAGAAAAAGTGCATTGGAAGGAACGTTTTGGGGTCTAGGTGGGCCACTAATGGTCTGATTGAGTCGAATGAGGTATAAATGTGATGCAGTCGTGAGGGCGCATCCGCCTGGGTGGATGGGTGTTAGGAATATCGTCATTCTGCGCATGCGCAGGCAGGCCGTAGTATGGAAATAGACATTTTGAGGCCGATATCGACCACTATTGATCCGAATGTGTCTAGGGAAGTGTTATTTTGTAGCTCTCGGGATTTAGACCACGACTCGAAGGGATGCCCACGTCACCTGTGACGTCATCAGTGAGAGTAGTAGCGAAAGCGGGAGTTTCGGAGGTGCGATGGAGTGCATTTGAAGTAGATAACGGCCTGTTTTTCCATCCAACTACCTGGTAGAGTTACCTGTGAGTGTGAGTGTATGCGCGTGTGTGTGTGAGTGAGTGTGAGTGAGTGAGTGAGTGAATGAGTGAGTGAGTGAGTGAGTGAGTGTGAGTGTGACTGTGACTGTGACTGTGAGTGAGTGAGTGAGTGAGTGAGTAAAGCGTGCACAACGCCCGTGAGGCCTCCCCAACGCCCGTCTTAACACATGGACGCACTAACGACGGTGAGTGAGTGAGTGAGTGGGATCCGACTGGACTAATGTATCGTCCGTTTTCATCATTTTGCGCATGTGCAGTCTGGCCGTAGTATAGAAAGCAGGCATTTTGGGGATTCGTGGAGGTTTCTTGAGTGGTTGACCATCCCTGGTCAAATGGACCGTGTGGGAAATTTCCTCTCATTTGTGGGGCGCTCACTTCCGGTTGTGTGGGGCGCTGCCTTCAGCCAATCAGAAGCGAGTATTTTGACCCGGTGCATTATGGGACATATCCAAGATGTCGGCATCTGCCTTCTGGTTCAAGATGGCGGCACGTCCGGTGTCGAAAACTGCCCATTTCATCGGAATGTGGTCATCTGGTGTCGAAAACTGGACTTGTATGGGTCCCG
Organism: Hanleya hanleyi; assembly: GCA_036873755.1. Lineage (NCBI taxonomy): Eukaryota > Metazoa > Mollusca > Polyplacophora > Lepidopleurida > Hanleyidae > Hanleya > Hanleya hanleyi. The sequence continues at coordinate 8,067 of JAVTVY010038157.1, read as the reverse complement.
CCTAATTTGGTGTAGAGATGGACCACTATTGGTCCGAATGCGTCCTGTGGAGTGTCATCTTGTAGTTCTCGGGGTGCAGACCACGATTGGAGGGATGTTTACGTCATCTGTGATGTCATTGGTGACGTCAGCTGTAGGGGTAGTAGCCAAAGTGGGCATTTTGGGGCAGTGAAAGAAGGTATTTGGTGTAGAGATGGACCACCCTTGGTCCGAATGTGTCGTGGGAAGTGTCATCTTGCAGTTCTCGGGGTGTAGACCCCATTTGGGGATGTCCACAGCATCTGTGACGTCATCGGTGACGTCATCAGTACGAATAGTAGCGAAAGAACATTTTTTTCCCACGATTCAGACTGATGAGGGACACATGTTCATTCCTATCTTTACGGACACTACCACCACCACCACCATCACACACTACCACCACCACCACCCCCACCACCATACACCACCACCACCAACACCACCACCGGGCGTTGACGGGCGTCAACGCCCGGTGGTTGTGGTAGCTCCCGTGTGACAGAGCTCTTGGATCGCAGCTCTTGGAGCTCAAAGCTTGTGGAGCTCAGAGCTCGGAAATGACTTCATCGCATGCATGCGCGCGTACCTGTGCTGCACCCGCACCCTGGTGTACCAGGATGCATGCGATGACGCCATTTCCAAGCTCTGAGCTCCACAAGCTTTGAGCTCCAAGAGCTCCGATCTAAGAGCTACCACCACCAACGGGCGTTGACGCCCGTCAACGCCCGGTGGTGGTGTTGGTGGTGGTGGTGGTGTGATGATAGTGGTGGTAGTGTGTGGTGGTGGCGGTGGTGGTGGTGGTGGTGGTAGTGTCCGTAAAGATAGGAATGAACATGTGTCCGTCATCAGTCAAAATCGTGGGAAAAAATTAGCACTGAGCCAATTATAACATGTTCTTTCGCTACTACTCGTACTGATGACGTCACCGATGACGTCACAGATGCTGTGGACATCCCCCAGATGGAGTCTACACCCCGAGAACTTCAAGATGACACTTCCCACGACCCATTCGGACCAAGGGTGGTCCATCTCTACACCAAATACCTTCTTTCACGGCCCCAAAATGCCCACTTTGGCTACTACTCCTACTGATGAAGTCACCAATGACATCACAGATGACGTGAACATCCCTCAAATCGTGGTATGCACCTCGAGAACTACAAGATGACACCCCACAGGACGCATTCGGACCAATAGTGGTCCATCTCTACACCAAATTAGGCGGGACCCATACAATGTCCAGTTTTCGACACCAGATGACCACATTCCGACGAAATGGGCGGTTTTCGATACGGGACGTGCCGCCATCTTGAACCAGAAGGCAGACGCCGCCATCTTGGACATGTCCCATAATGCACCGGGTCAAAATACTCGCTTCTGATTGGCTGAGGGCAGCGCCCCACACAACCGGAAGTGAGCGCCCCACAAATGAGAGGCAATTTCCACTTTTCCTACGAGAGCTTCACACTGATACCCCACACGGTCCATTTGACCAGGGATGGTCAACCACTCAAGAAACCTCCACGAATCCCCAAAATGCCTGCTTTCTATACTACGGCCAGACTGCGCATGCGCAAAATGATGAAAACGGACGATACTTTAGTCCAGTCGGATCCCACTCACTCACTCACCGTCGTTAGTGCGTCCATGCGTTAAGACGGCCCTTGGGGACCCCTCACGGGCGTTGTGCACGCTTCACTCACTCACATTCACACTCACAATCACACTCACACTCACTCACTCACTCACTCACCTACTCACACTCACTCACTCACACACACGCGCGCATACACTCACACTCACAGGTAACTCTACCAGGTAGTTGGATGGAAAAATAGGCCGTTATCTACTCCAAATGCACTCCATCGCACCTCCGAAATTTCCGCTTTCGCTACTACTCTCACTGATGACGTCACAGGTGACGTGGGCATCCCTTCAAGTCGTGGTCTACACCCCGAAAGCTACAAAATAACACTTCCCTAGACACATTCGGACCAATAGTGGTCCATATCGGCCTCAAAATGTTTATTTCCATACTACGGCCTGCCTGCGCATGCGCAGAATGACGATATTCCTAACACCCATCCACCCAGGCGGATGCGACCTCACGACTGCATCACATTGATACCTCATTCGACTCAATCAGAACATTAGTGGCCCACCTAGACCCCAAAACGTTCCTTCCAATGCACTTTTCCTACAATTCCAGGTCTGCGCATGCACAGAATGTTGACAACGGCCGACACACTAGTCCAGGCGAATGCCCTCTCACATAGGCTTCACAGTGATACCTCACTCGACCCCATCGGCCAACTAGGGACTCACCTAGACCCCAAAATGTCCATTCCAATGCCCTTTTCCCACAATTCCCTGTCTGCGCATGCGCAGAATGTTGACAATGGCCGAGACATTAGTCCAGACGGATGCCCCCTTACATATGCTTCACAATGATACCTCATACGACTCCATAGGACCACTAGTTGCCCACCTCGACCCCAAAACGTCTATTTCCATACCCTTGGTCTCCGGCGCAGGTGCAGATTGACGTTAGCTGCACGTCACACCCACCCCGTCGGATGCCCCCTCACATATGCTTCAGAGTGATACCTCATACGACTCCATAGGACCACTGGTGGCCCACCCAGACCCCAAAACGTCTATTTCCATACCCTTTTCCCACAATTCCCTGTTTGCGCATGCGCAGAATGTTGACAGCGGCCGAGGCACTAGTCCAGGCGGGTGCCCTCTCACATAGGCTTCACAGTGATACCTCACTCGACTCCATCGGCCCTTTAGGGGCTCCCCTAGATCTCAAAACGTCTATTTCATACCCTTGGTCTACCGCGCATGCGCAGAATGACGATATTTCAACCCCAGACCCATCCCATCGGATGCCCCCTCACATAGGCTTCACAGTGATACCTCACTCGACTCCATCGGCCCATTAGGGGCTCCCCTAGATCCCAAAACGTCTATTTCATACACGTGGTCTACCGCGCATGCGCAGAATGACGCTATTTCAACCCCGCACCCAGCCCATCAGATGCACCTTCACAAATGTTTCACATTGATACCTCATACGACCCAAATGGACCATGCAGCGTATTTGAACTCTGGGGAGTACTTTCTCCCGTGACCGCATCCCCGCCAGACATGACCGCATCACCGCGGAGGAATACAAGGTCAAAGGTTAACGGAACTATAGTGGTCAAAATTTGGCAACCAGCCAATGCTGATGCAATCTATAACCTTGAGCTGGTGGCGCCCCCTGTCGGATGCAAGAGTTTCCTCCCTCGGCAAAATGTGACCTTTTCCATCTTTTAGCTACTACTTCCCAAGTTTCATTAATCTCCTCTGACCTTGTCCTTTGACTTTACCCCCAATAGTTTTATAATTTGCCATAAGCGTGAGGTATTCATGAAGTTTGATCCACATCCTTATATAGCACAGACAATATTTCCAAACATTTCCTGTTAAAGGAGGAGGGGCACCGTGAGGTTGACCTATGAAATATTTGAGCTTTGATATTGGTACCTTCATGGCATTCGTTTCTCAGTGACCTTGGCCCCCGTGACCTCGACCTATGACCTACTGACTTCAATTTTGGTACAGGATATCTACGTGAACCCATAGTTATACTGGTGAAATTTGAGAGAAATAAAGTCGGGAGAAGAAGACAGAGTATGTTTATTCCATAGGACATTATGTGTATTCCATAGGACGTCATGTGTATTCCATAGGACGTCATGTGTATTCCATAGGACGTCATGTGTATTCCATAGGACGTCATGTGTATTCCATAGGACGTCATGTGTATTCCATAGGACGTCATGTGTATTCCATAGGACGTCATGTGTATTCCATAGGATGTCGCCAGCTATAGCTGACATAGTTCAAATATTTAATATGATGAGAAAACTGTTCATTATCTGCGGCTATATTGAAACGATTTTTGCGAAATTTCGCAAGCGGGTATTTCTAGCAATAATGCAAAACAACTGCCATTGTTATCTAAATAAGCCCAGAAGCAGTTAGCATACAACGACGTTTGAACAGATATATGTTCCTGCAGGGGGGAATATTAGTCATTAAATTGAATCTTGTGAATTTACCTCTCCTTTTTATATTACTTCATGTTTTAAATCAATAACCTCTCATGAATTTTAGAATTGCAGCTCATAGAATCCGGTTGCCATGGTAACCGCTATTGATATCATAGGCCTCGCTGATAATACGCTAATATTTGCAAACTCGTAAATATTTGGGGAGGGCTAAACTAGTGTGTAGGCCTACAATCGGCGTTGTATTGGTCTGTACCCGGTTATCAACATAACAGAAGGAATCATAAGAAGAAATCTTTTATTCTAATTCTATTGTCCTTGTAGCAAGACTTACTGCCCTCCTGCTGTTGGAATGGAGTCTAAGTAGTATATATAGGACCGATTGAGCCTTATTTCACCCGGATGTAACTATGACGTCACTTCCGGTTGGGTTGAAAGAGGCGTGGCCTTTGGTACATGTCTAGACTTGTTGGTGTGTGTTGATGTACTGGGTTTTTTTCCGGCTGGTGGTTAAAATGGCGGCCTAGTCGGCCATGTTGGAACATGGCGGCATTTGAGACGGCCATGTTGGAACATGGCGGCATTTGAGACGGCCATGTTGGAACATGGCGGCATTTGAGACGGCCATGTTGGAAAAATGGCGGCATTTGAGACGGCCATGTTGGAACATGGCGGCATTTGAGACGGCCATGTTGCAACATGGCGGCATTTGAGTCGGCCATGTTGGAAAAATGGCGGCATTTGAGACGGCCATGTTGGAAAATGGCGGCATTTGAGTCGGCCATGTTGGAAAAATGGCGGCATTTGAGACGGCCATGTTGGAAAAATGGCGGCATTTGAGACGGCCATGTTGGAAAATGGCGGCATTTGAGACGGCCATGTTGGAAAATGGCGGCATTTGAGTCGGCCATGTTGGAAAATGGCGGCATTTGAGTCGGCCATGTTGGAAAAATGGCGGCATTTGAGTCGGCGATGTTGGAAAATGGCGGCATTTGAGTCGGCCATGTTGGAAAAATGGCGGCATTTGAGTCGGCCATGTTGGAAAATCGCGGTATGTGGATCAAGTGCTTATCAAGCGGTCATCAGACGAGTTGAACTGGTCATTTACCATGGACACTGTGGAAGCCCACGAAGAAAATCAGAAAGAAACTCCGGCCCAAGATATACCCGTTATAAATAAACGATAGAGCCAGGGTCCATCATCATTTGTCACCCATGAAGCGCTGGGAGAAGGTGTTGGATAACTTATACTACAGTCCCGACAGTCCGGCGGCCTATAGTGCATTGTCGGCTCTCTATCGAGCGGCCAAACCCCAGGGGATACAACGTACCGAAGTCCGAGATTGATTAAGAAAACAAGACACCTATACCTTACATCGATCTGTCCGACGCCATTTTCTACGGAACCGGGTCATCGTGGGAGGAATAGATGCCCAGTGGCAAGCGGATTTGGTCGATATGAGCGCCTTTGCCAAACACAACGATGGGAATCGGTATATCTTGCCGTGCATCGATATCTTATCCAAGTCTGCGTGGGTGGTACCCATCCGGACGAAAACGGGGGCGAATCTCATAGCGGCGTTCAAAGATATCTTCAAGACCGGGCGCAAACCTTTGTATTTGCAAACCGACGAAGGCACAGAATTCCTCAACAGACCGTTCCAACAGTTTCTGAAAGCCCAGAAGGTGTTTTTCTTCCATACGTACAACGAGACCAAGGCTTCCGTGGTGGAAAGGTTCAACAGGACATTCAAAGGCCGCATGTATAAATATTTCACCTATAAGAATACAAGGCAGTATATCGATGTTCTCCCGAAACTGGTGAGGGGTTACAATCGAGCCTATCACCGGAGTATAGAGAGAGCCCCCATTACCGTGAGTCAACGCAATGAAGCCCAAGTCCGGCGTGTCTTGTACCCTATACAATCGCAGCGAACGACGAAGGAGATGTTCAAGGTCGGGGACCCTGTACGGATCAGTAAAGTCAAGAGCAAGTTCGAGAAAAGTTACTTGCCCAACTGGAGCGATGAGCACTTCCTGATTAAACGGCGCCTACCCCGACAGCGGCGAGTCTATGAACTGGAAGATCTTCAAGGGGAACCGTTGCTAGGGACGTTTACGAGACGGAATTACAGCCTGTCGTAAAAACACAGCAAGACTACTACACGGTGGAGCAGATTTTGAAAACGGAACGTCGACGTGGCAAACTGTTTCATTTCGTGAAATGGCAAAGCTGGCCCAGTTCCTTCAATTCCTGGGTCGCAGCCAACCAGGTGAAACGACTATAAAGCCAGACACCACTACCGTCATCCTTCATTCCACGGTGCTATGGACCAACAGCAGCTGCCTCTGAACACAGCGTCTCCCAAAACGCGCAAAGCGCAAGTAGGCTTTGTGGTGATACTGCTAACCCAGCTGAGTGCGTTGTACGGAGGTGTGTTTTACGACGTAGCCTATGTCAGCACGTTACTTAACCAACTGAGAACACCAGCCATCAGTGAAACCGGTCTACAGGTAGCACCAGTCAACCCCGTATCGAGCCCAGTCACCACCACCACACCCCGTGTACAAGCCACAACGAGCTCCACACCAAGCTCTACATCTACACCAAGTACACCCACTACGTCTGAAAATCCACCGGATTTCATCCCTCACAGCGAACCGACAACGACCACCGACGTTGTACCCACCACCATCATCATCCCTGACAGTGAACAGACAACGACGACCGACGTTGTACCCACCACCACTCCAGTTCACTCGTACCAAATTTACAAGAGCGGGTTACCACGACAGCGGATACACCTCCAACCATGGACCCCGTTGGCAGCATCCCTTCACTTGCGTCATCGCAGGACCGACGGGCTCCGGCAAAACGCACTTCGTCAGGAAGCTCCTTCAACACGCCGACAGCATGATCACACCACCCATTGCCAGAGTCGTGTGGTGTTACGGAGAATGGCAGGCAGCGTATGCAGCAATGCCCCACATCACGTTCGTGGAAGGCCTACCCAACCTGGCCGATTTGGAACCGGACACCTTAGTGGTTCTGGATGATCTCATGGCGGAGACGGATGCGCGGGTCACCCAACTCTTTACCAAAGGCAGCCACCATCAACGGCTCAGCATCATCTACATTGTGCAGAATCTGTTCAGTAAAAACAAAGAACATCGGAACATCAGCTTAAATGCCCACTACCTGGTGGTCTTCAAAAACCCGAGAGATACCACTCAACTGCTGCACCTGGCGAGACAGATGTATCCCGGCCGCACACCGTTTGAGTTAGAAGCCTTTAAAGATGCCACAACCCCTCAGCACGGGTATATGCTCTTCGACCTCAAGCAAGCCACCCCCGAGCGCCTTCGACTACGGACCGGCATCTTTCCCGGAGAGGCCCACCACGTGTACATACAAAAATAATGCAAACACACCCACAGTGGCGCCCCCAGCTGGGATGTGTGTGCTTGATGATGGGGATAATGAAAAGAATGAATACCACAGCAGGGTTGACTTTGTTCTCTGAGGTAGATAAAAAGAGCAGAGTTGTGGGTTCTGGCATTAGTTGTACAGGATGTCTGCGCGAGTACGGAAGCACGCTCCCACGTTCCGTGTATTGAAGACGGCCCCACCCGAGTTGGTTCGGACCATTGTACGCGGTGCAGACTCCGCTCTCGTGAGCTGCCTGTGCGAGATTGGACTCAATATCTTAAAAGGCAACGTACCACTGACTCCGGCTCAGAAGGCGAAGTTGGCCAAGTATAAGACAGGTCTCCGAACCCTAGTCCAGAAGCGGGTCCCTCAAACACAAAAGAAAAAGGTGTTACAGAAAGGCGGCTTTCTCGGGGCCATCTTAGCACTGTTGGCCGCTTCCGTGTTGGGTCCAGTATTGGGTGGACTCTTCGGCCGACAATGAACCACACGAAAAAAATGGTCCTCGTCGAACCACGGTTCCTGCAAAACCTCCAATCACCTTACCCTGTCCCACCT
>JAVTVY010038156.1:0-16225 GCA_036873755.1 Hanleya hanleyi | reverse complement strand
ACAATACACTTACTTGCAAATTCCCTTCCTGTGCTGATCTCTTTGGACAAATAAACCTACAATCAATGGTGAGAAGATATTGATTAGTAATTAACAACAAATTTACATATTCGCAGATAACAGTTGAGATTGAGAAGTATGGTGTAACAAGAGTTCTAGTGAACTCAACATGCTCAGTGTCTGTCCATGGTTGACCAGTGGCTGGAGAAAGCTTGACCAAATTCTTCGCCAAAATATTGTGTTGGTAGTTGTCACAGAAGTGCAACTTTGGGCAATATCCAGATTTATTTTTAGTATTCATATGTGTTAGTTTCAAGAAGTTCCATTCAAAAAGAATGTGAGTGAGTTAGGGTTTAAAGTCGTGTTGAGCAGTATTTCGGCCATATAGCGATGATACAACTAACTATAATATGATTAGATGGACATGTGTGACAAGCCTTGTCCAGCCATCATGTAGATGAAATATGAAAAATTTGAAAATCAATTTTCCTATTTCTAAGCTAAAACTTACCTTCACATACCTTATTGCTATCGTGTTCCTACGCGATTGCCCCATTGTAAAACCTTACCACAGAACCAAAAGAAATAGTCCCTGTAATGCCCCAATGCCCATGCGCGAGTACCCAGAATCCTCTGTCTGACCACGTCACTTCTTTCTTTCCTATTCAATCGCAGTGTGAATAACCCATTAGCGGGGAGGCTGGGAGGGCCATCACAGTATGTGAAGGTAAGTTTTAGCTTAGAAATAGGAAAATTGATTTTCAAATTTTTCATATTTCCTACGCTGTAAAACTTACCTTCATATACCTTATTGCTAGAATATCATAGCAGGAGGAGGGAAATAGTGGTCAAACAGAAAAGTTCTCAAGCATAGGCCGCAAGGCAAAACAGGAGTCAGCGAGATAATCGAGTGCCATAAAGACATATAACATGACGGTATGGCCATCGATATAATCACCCAGCCCTAATATATACATATAAGCGGGCCTAGTGAATGGCTGACAAGCACTAGACCAAAACCTCCCGCCCCCCCCTTTTTTTGAAAATTTGGGGAGAACAGACACTTACCAGATTTTAAAAAAATGGTAAAATCACTAGGAGGTCTAGTGCATAGACGGGTCCGCAACTGACTGGGCAGCCACCAGGGGTCCCAGTGAGAAGATGTCCCGTCGTTGGAGCGTCAGATCCCGGAGGTAGTGAGACACGAAGGTAACATTACTCCTCCAGTAGCAGGCCCTCATTATGTCGGACACGGATCTATTGGTCCATAGAGGCCAGGATGCCGCCATGGCCCTGACCTCATGGGCGGAGACCTTGGACAAGGAGATAACCTCAGGTGGTACATCCGTGTACGCAAAACGAATAGTCTTGGCAAGCCAGGAAGATATAGTATTTTTAGATATCTCCTGCTTGGAAGAGGGCCCAAACGGGATGAAAAGACGCACCCGCCCAGCTCTCATATGCTCCACACGTGCCAGGTAACAAGAGAGAGCTCTGACGGGGCACAAGACTCTGTCATCGTCAACAGCCGCGGACAGGATGTTGGACAGAGCCGGGATGACGAACTCTCTCGGAAGATTGTCGTAGAGGGACTGGTTCTTCGCAACAAAATCCGGGAGAGTAGATAACGCCACCCAGGTCCACTTAGGGTTGTATCTCAAAGACCTGAAGTCCAAGGCATGGATTTCTGATACGCAGGCGGCAGAGGCAAAGGCAATCAGAAATACGGTCTTGTAAGATAGAAACTTCAACTCACAGGTGCCGATGGGTTCGAAGGGCGGCTCAGAGAGCCGTCTCAGAACCAGAGCCAAATCCCATTTAGGAAGCTGCGGCGGCGGAGTAGGCCTCTCCACCCGAAAGGAACGAAGAAGGGCAGAAAGGTTGACGTCGAGTGATGGGTTGACACCTGTGGTCAATTGAAGTACCCTGGAGATAGCGGACCGATAGCCGTCGACCATGGCCGGAACAAGCTGCCTGTCATGGAACAGATGCAAAAGGAAGTCTGCTACCTGGTGAACAGTGGCAGAGGTTGGAACAATTCCACGTCCAAAACACCAGGTAGCGAAGGACTTCCACTTGTTCTGGTACACCGCAGTCGTTGATGCTCTGGTGGACCGGACCATCCTTTCGAACGCTTCGACAGAAAATCCAGCCTCAACGAGCTGATGCTGGAGCACTTGAACGCGGTCAGTTGAAATAGACCGGGATTCGAGTGATACAGGCTGGATCTCGGCTGACGAAGCAGGTTCCACCAAAGCGGCAGCCGACGAGGTACGTCTATGAGAAGATCCATCAGGTCTGGAAACCAAGGGCGAGTGGGCCACCATGGAGCCACAAGGTAGACCACGCACGGCTGTGCTTGGATCTTCCGGAGGACTTGTGACAAGATTGCTGGCGGCGGGTAGGCGTACGCAATCATGTCGGACCAGTCCAAAGACAGGGCGTCGACCGCCAGGGCTGCTGGATCCGGAACGGGAGACACATAGGCCGGCAGTAGATGGTTCCAACGGGTGGCGAACAGATCTACGTTCGGCATCTCCCATATCCGAGACATCTGGGCTAGGATGTCTTCGTGGAGCTGCCATTCGGTCGCTATTATCTGATTCGGTCTGGACAGTGCGTCGGCTAAGACGTTCAGATGACCGGGAATGTGGCGAGCTCGCACAGAAATTCCGTTGTCCCAACATAGGCTGAAGAATTTCTGTGCTTGATCCAGCAGTTGGAGAGAGTGAGTCCCTCCCTGCTTGTTTATGTAGGCGAGGACTGTCGTGTTGTCCGTTGCTACTAACAAGCGTTGGTTCTTGAGGTCTGGAAGCAATCTCTGTATGGACAGGGTTACGGCCTGGAACTCCAATACATTGATATGTAGCTTCCTCTGGCTGTCGTTCCACAAGCCGGATATTGACCTCGAACCCAATGTGCTCCCCATCCTTCCATCGATGCGTCCGTGAACAGTTGACGGGACGGCTGAAAGGGTAGGAAGGTGACACCTATCATCACGTTCTCCGGCTGCAGCCACCAGCGTAGGAGACGTTTGACATCCTCGGTCACAGGGACAGTAGGATTCAGGTGCCGTTTCGGCCAATGGTTGTTGAGGTGCATCATCAACGGCCGAAGCTGCAACCGACCTCGAGGTGTTGCATCCTGAGTTGATGTTAACAGGCCGATAATTGCAGCGAACTGGAGAGCACGTCTGTGCGATGCTGACAGGAACGTCGGCACCGACGTCAGAATTTTCTTCCAGCGGTCTTCCGGAGGTTTCGCTAACGCTGAAAGGGTGTCGTAGGAAACTCCGAGAAAGACTCGAGACTGGGATGGTGTCAACTCCGATTTGCCCTCATGAGGAAGATAGCCCAGAGCAACAAGGACCTCCCAAACGAAATTGGTGTCCTTGCGGAGTTCCTCCCTGCACTGATTCCGTAGTAGGGAATCGTCGAGGTAGAAGTGGTACTTGATACCTCTCGTGTGCAGGAATGACGCCACCGGGTTGAAAATTCTGGTGAAGACCCAAGGGGATGTGGAGAGTCCGAAAGGGAGCACGCGTAACTGGAACTTCCGGTTGCCAACCAGGAAGCGCAGATACTTGTGATGAGGCCTGTAGATCGGAACATGCAGATATGCATCTTGGAGGTCGAGAGACGTCATCCAATCCCCTTGTAACAGAGCCGAATGAATAGACCGGAACGACTCCATCCGGAAATGAGGAGGCGGGGCCAAGAAGTCCTTGTTCAACCGACGCAGGTTTATAACCATACGCATTTCGGTGGTGTTCTTCTTGGGGACCAGGAACACCGGAGAATAAAAGCCCGGGGACAGATCGTTTGGCGGAAGTTCTATAGCTGCACCCTTCACTACCAACTTGTCCACGGACCTCTGAATCTCCATCAGGTGCTCCCGACGCACTGGAATTCGAGACGCCCTGGGTGACGTAGTCAACGGGGGAGTTGTGGCGAACTCCAGCCGATACCCATGACGTAGGGTGTTCAACACCCACGAATCCGCCTGGATTGCCTCCCAATTCCTCCAAAACCTTACAAGTCTCCCGCCTACCGGAAGCGCCGGATCTGGTGGAATTGGGAACGGCGGCAACGTGCGGTCTCGCCATGCAGAAAGCACATCTGCATGGCCCGTGTCCTCATTTCTTGGAAGCTCTGGCGGACTTCCCTTTCCGCCACCACGTTTAGAGTGGCCGCTCCCCCCTCCCTTCGAACCTCCGCCGGATTTCGAAGAGGAGGTTACATCCTTCTTGGCACCAGCCCCGGAAGAAGAACTTGAAGATGAAGCTTTCTTCGGGGCCGAGGAAGACGACGTCGCGGCCTCGGGGGCCGATCGCTTCCTCTGTTGCGAACCAAAGTAAGAATGTGTGGTCCTGGCAGCGGACATTTCATTCTGCAGCTCAGGTAGTACACCGGCAAACAGAAGTCCTGAGGCGGGGGACTGCTCCCTTAAGGTCGATCTCACACTGGCCGGGGTATACGTAGGCAGGGCCGAAAACAGTGCAAGACGCCTTAAGTGTACAAACATAGCGGACATGAAGACTGAGGATGCCATCAAGTCCGCGTCTGCACGCGCAGCTGCCGTCAGGAAGTCCTTCATCAGGTTGACGTCATCCACCGGAACAGATACGTAACCGGAAGGTGACGTTTGGGGTATGCGATTAAGAATCGTGCGAATGGCGTAAAGAAACCAATCGAGATGGGAAGTAATCGCTACCTCCTGTCTAGAAGTGTCCTCCAGTAGACACATCTGACGAACAGAAAGAGGAATGTCTTTCTTCGGCGGAGAGACTCCAAGAAACTGATCGAGTTCCGGTTCCTGGACTGCTGCTCGATCATGCCAAGGTGAGCCGTGTACTGAATACGACCGGAACACGGGTCGCTCCAGCGGGAAGACACCAGTAGATTTCTTAAAAAGAGATCTAGACTCCTGTTGTCGTTGCCTCTCATCTTGGGTCTTAGGAAGTGAGAAGGCGTCCCGCATGCGTTCAGCACATTCAAAAACAGCTCTAGAAGGCGGAAGTGACGTGCGATGTGACGGCTCTTGTCGGAGATCAGACATCGCAGTAACCCTTCTGGATTCTACAATTGGCGGAGGAGTCATATCCGGAAACAACTCATAAAGGCGAGCCAGTGTATCAGAATAACTGGACGCAGCGAGGTCCGGATCAGCATCGAACAAGGAAGTCCGTTCTTCCGCTTCCGTCTCAGCGTTATTCACTGTCCCGGGATACACAGGGGTAAACCTGGGCACAAACGAAGGAGGTGTAGGTCTACTAGCCTGCGAGAGATCAAGTGGTAGCTGAGGATGGGAACCGGAAGTCGGCCTCCTTGATGATACGGGGCGAGGTTGATAGCCAGCCCACTCGGGCACCGGAAGTGGTGTAGGAGATGGTGGGGGAGGCATCAACATGTCACGCTGTAGGGCTGCGAAGTCAGCAGACAATCTATTAAACCTATCGAAGAGGCTGGCAGGAATAGATGTTGCTGGAGGACACTGCCTATCAGAAGGGGGAAGTAAGGCAGAACCGGAAGCAGCCGCATACTGGGACATCGCCGGCCTAGCTGGGTATCTAGGCAGATGTGGGTGAGCAACCCTCACTTGTCGTCTCGGTATAGGTGCATGATATGGCATAGCATATCTGACAGGCCTAGGAGAGGGAGAACGGAAGTGAGCACCCGATGTACCGGAAGTCGGATGTGTAGGAATACGTGCAGTAGGAAACACACGACGAGGTACATCAATAGGTCGGACTACAGAAGCCACAGAAGGGTATGAAGTAGGCCTATACACTACACTGCGTACAGGAAGCGGAGAGTACGGCGGTGCAGCATAGGGAGCCGATCTGCTATACATCGATGACGTAACCGGAAGTCTGTTCATCGATGACGTCACTCTCGTGTCATACATCGATGACTGACCCGGAACCCCATAACCAGATGGATAGGCAGGAACATCATACGCAGAGGCAGTCCTATAGTAGGATGAAGTAGCCGACATCGGAGCATGCGCAGAAACAGGAGCGGAAGTTCCGATGTGATACGGTGATACCGGAAGGTAAGACGATACCGGAAGGTATGAAGTCAATGGTTGCATATAAGCATCCGAGAAACTCGGAGCTACCGTTGGCCGGAAGTCATAACTGGGCACAGGCACACGTTGATGCTGGTCCGGTTGAGCAAGCTGCGGGGGAGCTGACAAAGGCTGCTGTAAAGGTGCCCTGGACAGCCTGGGAACATTCAGTAGGGAATGACCCGACGCAGGAAAACCGGAAACGGGTGTAATAATCACCGTAGACTGCACTGGGCGAGGTGATATTACGGACGCTGGAACAGCTGACATCTCCGTAGTTGGTATAGACGTAGATGAGCTGCGCCGAGATGAAGACAGATTCTCCGGAAGTGACGAGTCCTTGACCACGGAAGTCACAGTCTCCGGATTGACAATCCGAAACAGGGGACCCTCAGTCGGAAGTGACGTCATAGATGTCGGATCAAAGTTGGCCGTCAAGGTCAAGGGCGTCCCGTGCAGTAACTTACCTACCATCTTTGTTCGCCATCTTGGTCCCTGAAACAGAATTTGTACATGGAGGAGGAGAAATACTGACTACATTCAGCAAATTACTAGATGGAGTTACACTCATATCCTGCGTAACGGACATATCAAGAGAGGCAGACTCGTCCGGCTCGTTCACAGGTGAGCGAGACGGAGAGCCGACCAAGCTCTCGGCACAATCGAAGCCGGGCGGGGGCAAAACTTCACTGGCATATGAACCGACAAGATATCGTTGGAATACATCGTCGGCCCATAGCTCGCATTCTGCACACTTGGCATATTGATCGCACCAGATCCCTCTACACGGCGGACAAGCTGAATGCGGATCCGTCGTGGGTTTGGATCGTCCACATACAACACAAAACACGGACGCCATCTTTATTATGATTCGACAATACTCCCTGACGATGTTTGAAGTCCAGGTAGGTCTCGAATCCAAGGAATTTGGTAATATTCCTTCTTCTCTCTCAAGGTAATATCCCAGGAAATCTCCGTAGGTAATCCAAGGTTACGAGTAAGGAATATCGTGGTATTACAGATGTAGATCTTGAAACTTTTACGGGAGCACAATGGAACTACGTCTGACCGCTACGATTGTAGAGGAAAGAAGGAAGTGACGTGGTCAGACAGAGAGGATTCTGGGTACTCGCGCATGGGCATTGGGGCATTACAGGGACTATTTCTTTTGGTTCTGTGGTAAGGTTTTACAATGGGGCAATCGCGTAGGAACACGATAGCAATAAGGTATGTGAAGGTAAGTTTTACAGCGTAGGAAATTGATAATTTGGGATATCATGGTAAGTTCCACTATTGAGAGAAAATGAGCACCAATAAATTAATCAAAACACCGTCGGTGGGATTCATATTACTCGTATATAGTCCGTGAATCATTTCCGGATTTAATGACCTTCCCATTGATTCCTGTACTTACCGTGGAATAGGAGCCTTCCCCGATAACTTTACCAAAGATGAAATCATTGGGGGTTTTCTTGGTTGACCCTTTCCTAGCCGGGGTATATTCTGGCTGCTCGGCTTTTGACGCATCATCTGAGCCTGCTGACGACTCTGCCGCACCTGCAGTTTGGCCTGCTGAACTCATTGCTTGGATTATGGACTGAAAAGGAAATAAAAGAATAGTGTTACTTTTAATGTTGTGTAGTATTGATATTTTAACAGTGATCTATTTTTATCTATCAAGAACCTTGCCCTGATATTTCACTGCATACTGTTTCATTTTTTGTGTAAATTAAACACATTGGACGCTCCTATTCCAGCATCATAGAGATATTTTACCTTCTATTT
The DNA here is from genome assembly GCA_036873755.1 of Hanleya hanleyi. Classification (NCBI taxonomy): domain Eukaryota; kingdom Metazoa; phylum Mollusca; class Polyplacophora; order Lepidopleurida; family Hanleyidae; genus Hanleya; species Hanleya hanleyi. The sequence continues at coordinate 8,371 of JAVTVY010038156.1, read as the reverse complement.
CTCATGAAATTATATATCCGTTTAAGAACTCTCACTATTCATTCCTGCTTAAAGGCATGTGACATAGATTCTAATTGGTTAAATTTCTACATCATGAGCCAACCACAGCTCTCCTAATCCTGTTAATTCTTGGCAAATCAAGTTCTTTCATTGAAAATTGATGTCATGCTCTTATCATTGCTCAATCTTCATGATCTACGCCTTCCCTTCATTAGCACTCCTTTTTCTCCATTACACAGGAAATGCATTGGGACAAAATCTGCCTTTGAGGATACCATACGGTGATACCAGTAGTGCAGTAAGTAAGTCTACATGGTTTATTACCAGGACTACAATTACATTAAATGATCTGTAGGCCCATACACGTATACCAAAGATGTCGGGACATGCTCTCAAGCATAGTGGATGGGTTCAATAAGTGTAGCATGATGTAAGCGCCCGGAAAAAAAAGGGTATGGGGTCAGGCGAGGCTTAGTTTAGGGATATGATCCCGAGGGTAGTGAATGGGTTGAATAAGTGTAGCATGATGTAATCTTCAGTAATATATGAGAGTATGGGGTTGGGCGAGGCTCATTTCAGGAGATAGAGGTTTGGTCTCTGTGCCCGGGGTGGGGAGACATGCTCCTGAGGGTAGTGGGTGAGTTGAATAAGTGTAGCATCATGCAAGCTCCCAGAATATATAAGGATATAAAGGTATGGCAGGGTGCGAAATAGCCCTTTTCCTGGTTGCCCGGGGCAACCAAAATTTCCTTTGGGCAAACAAATTCTTCTTGAATTGCAATGCATTTGGATATGTTGGTTGCCTGTACTAACTTGCCCATGGGCAACTAGAATTTGATTTCCTATTTCACGCCCTGTATGGGGTTGGGGCGAGGCTTAGTTTGGAAGATAGAGTGTGGGGCTTGGTGCCCCTGGGGTGGGAACATGCTCCCAAGGGTAGTGGATGCATTGAATAAGTGTAGCCTGGTGTAAGCTCCCAGAATACTTGAGGGTATGGGGATGCAGAGCTAGTGCTGTTCTGGTAGTGCGACGATGACTTGGGGGTCCGAAAGAGTCATGTGACCTCATTTAGATGTATCGCATACGCATGCTCATTGACCTCACGGCGCGAAATCACTCAGGTAAACAGAGATGACTGGAAGAAAACAGTGGTGTGTGTGGATTTATGCTGTTAAATCAATTATATCCTCCCGAAGACCCAAATAAACGGTGATGATTGATAGGATCTGGATTTGAGAAGACAGTAAGTTGTTCACGTCGTATTTTTAGCATAAATAGTCCCCCTCGCCAGAAGAGGGGGAGGGGGGCCGCATTTTTACTCGCCATTTTACTATAACTTGGACCTCCATCTATGAATTACGACCATCAGACATCACATCAATTCATTGATGGTTTTCTCCATCTAGTACAGTCTGAGACACGGTACCGGTACACTGTTTCCCAATTTCTCTTTTAAGGATGTTTGACAAAAAGTTTGATAGCTGCGAGGAACTGAGATTTCTGTAATCTGTCTTCAAACATCAACAAGTGACACAAAAAGGTTTGTAGTGTGCAGATGATGTGACCCTAGCCACAACTGTTCCTGTCAATAATGCCTTCGGTTGATAGTCACACAGGTCATTCATTGATCTCCGTGTGGTATAACCCGTACTGTATAAAAGTTCATTTTCATGTTTCTTACTTGTTATTGCATGTATTTGGGCCACTATGCATACGCAGTTATACAATATGGCGTCTACCGTAATATGGGGAAGGTCAGGGTCGATGTGAAAACGACTCGTGTACAGCTAATCACCAGCACCGGAAACTTTAATAAAAGTGATAAGCGTGGCAAAGAAGGAATTAGCTTCCCAAAAAAAAACAGGTAAGGAGCATGAAATTGAACTTTTATACGGTGCAGGTTATAGCACACGGAGATCAATGAACAACCGAAGGCATTATTGATAGGAACAGTTGTGGCTGATGTGACCCATACGCTTGATGTTGAAATTGTCTGTTTGTCTTAGTACAGAGTCATTAGTTTATAGGGTTATGAAACAGTTTGCCAAATTCCATAAAATTTGTGAATACAGGGAGTGGGACTGGGAGTGGTTTGTTTTATTGCCCGATAAAGCAGTACCGTAGCTAAGCAGTGTAGTAGTGGGCACGGACTGATAATGCAGTTGAATATACAGGAACCACGGTGCAATGACACAGCGAACAAAGACAAGAAAACTTGGCTAAGCCTTGGCTACAGCCTGAATCGACAACCCAAAACAATGTTGCAACAGAAAGATGCACGGAAAGACGTGGGATGGCGAAATTAGATGGTAACATCGTCATAATTCAAAGCAAACTTCTATACAGCTTTGACAACAAATAAGCACGTTCATAATAAAAGGAAATTAATTATCACCCTCTTCTTATCATGATTTCTTGGGTAAACAGGCAACAATGTCACATCATTCCCACCGGAGTTGGAAAAGGCGGAAGTGAATGAATGATTGTTACTCGTGCGCCACCTGGTGGGACAAAAGCCGAAATACTAAATTCTGGTCACTCCGTTCTTATCTTAACGTCGTAATATATCATATATACAGGATATTGAATAAACGAGGCGCCTAAAGTCTGAAATATCACTCAATCTCTACGGAGAAACCGCAATTTCCCACTGTAAAGCAAATGGAAATTGTTGTTGTTGGAAATTGTCATTCTCCTTATATCCCGTTGCTTTCGTCAAAATCTTGTCTTATAACGCAGTACTAAGGTACTCCACGAAAGCTCCCTAATGCGGGGAGAGTTGACCGGTTAGTGCGCTGAATGACGTCGGCTTTCACATCCGGGGCCTCAAACATGGCGGGTGCTCTATTTACGGCGGGGGTTGGTCGTTTATCGATGTCAAAATCGAATTGATTTCCGCATTCTGTTCTAGGTGTGTATCTATCTGTGTTGCAGGGAGGCGAGGCGATTAAGAAGCTATAATCGTGCACGTGTGCACTGCCCGAAAGCAAACGACACGCATCAAAACTTACTGATGTATCTGACATAAGTTCTCAATCCCATCCAAAGGCAAAGCATGACTGACTCGTCTCGTGTGTCATGTTGTTGTTGTTTTGTGTGGATGCCTCGGATGCCACACAGTGTGTATGTCTATGCATGCCACTTCCCAGATAATTACGTGTCATTTGTCGTTATGAAGTAATATATCGATATGTAGTGTAGATCACGGTAATGATGCATGCATTTCATAAGGTAGATTTGGGATTTGCTAATTATCCCGAAATGAGTTTTATCACTTGCTGGAGCCTCGAATGAGGAGTATAATTCAATTCAATTCAATTTATTGTACATAAACATCCAAATCTGGACAGTGTACAAAACGATAAATGTTGAACAAACACAGAACAGTAGTAAATAGTAAATTTTACAGTAGTAAAATTATCCAAATGGGGTCTGGACCCATTGACATTGTTGTCCTCAGACTTGGCTGTATGCATTCTCATGATTCTTATAGAATAGAATAGTTTATTTGCGTAAAAGTTGTGCCCAGCAGGGCTAAAACGCAATCGTACATACATATAAAACATTTACATACACAACTACAAACATCAGATAAAACATGCAAATATATAAAAGGGTTATATGAGGTATGGACCAAGTGAAGGGTATGACATTTCGGCAACTTTCACATTGGCAGTTAGCCTATTATAATTGGACAAACAACTCATTAACATGTTTTGAGATACCAGTACATATACCAGTAAATAATGTTCAGAAATATATGGAAGATTTTACAGAGAATACTGTGGATATTTCAGGAATTTGTATCTTGTAACATACATATGTATATATTTTGTGTTTTCAATTGGTCAATTTTGACTGAATTTGACATCTGAACAAACAAATGCTACAAAATTTTCAGCTACAGAATACAAGTGCTCATTTTGAGACCCTCCGACTGAACACTGTAAATTATAACATGTCCTAGTTAAACTATCAATGACCCGGCCATCAATTCATGTCATAGTCATTTTTTCAAGGAAATTCTCTTGAAATGGAATATATGACTCTAAAGAGTGGTGTATGATCAATTGATCAAAACAGCATTAATTAGTGAAATTGAAGTGTTTCCAGTATCATATAATTAATAGAATTTTGACCACAGACTAAAAAAAACGGACCAGGAAGAGAATGAATTTTATATGTTTTGTATCCAGGAATCAATTTATCATCTGTTTTGGGAATGCCAGAAGATCAGACCTATATGGTCGGAAATACAGGCGTTGTTCTTCGGCAATAGCAAATATAAGTTTGCCCATAATGTTGCGTGCTCAGCTATATTTCTTTTTACCTAGTTACATTCTTTTCAATTGTACTTCAGGCAGTTTTGTACACCCCCTGATAATTTGTCTTCTGTAGCAATAAATATTCGACATAACAATAATGTATATATTTAATGAAGGCGCATCTCCTGTCCTTATGTAACTTACATAACTGTTGCTACTACCATTTAGGAATATATTCAAAATTTTATTTCAATTGAAATTTCGCGAAAACTGTTTAACATATTTTCACATGTCATGGTATCCCTTGATCAAAGACAACTAGAACTAGTAAATGGCATCTCAGTTTTTTCAATTTTCTGCCTAATTTTATTTCTATAGCATTTGAAGTAAACTGAATTGAGAAAAATATATTATCGTACAACATTCCACATTAAGGTTCATTAAACTTAATAGTTTGTTTATCTTCATCTGCTTGCCAGAAAAGTGGGGCTTACGAGCAGATTTTATTTTCATTTGTTATTTCTACTCTTAAGTATTACTCATTGTTAATTTAATTGGAAAAATTCACAAATATATGATTGTTCTCCAATTCATTTTTGTAGCATGTAGAACCTTTCCAGAAAATAAGAACTTGCCGCATACCATTATCACAGGGAAACCTAATTTAAAGTCTGCTGCCAAGATAATATTTTGCCACGAGAACGGCTTCCACATGTCTTTTTTGCTGATGTGACATACATGTAGCTGCTTCCTTGTAGAAAGGAACACAGAGAAACACTGCTATAACATCGCGTACATGTATGCTCACTGAAACCAAGATTAGTTTGCCGATTTCCAGAAAGTTGAGGGAATGCAGTGACTTGGATTGGCTCAATTTTAATGACTTCACTGTATAGCCAACCAGAAGGCTGAATTTAAAGGTAGCTAAATCTGTTGAGATTACATCATATCCAGGTTAGACTGTATACCTTTCTTACATCTTTCTTTGAAAAATCATAAATAAAGACTCGGTTTGAAGTATATAACTTAGACTGGGGTGGGCCCTCATGCGCTAACTGGACGAGCCAATGAGAATCCTTGCCCTTTTCTTTTTATCTAGCACACAGAATAGATTGGTTGTGAAAGTTTTTCCAGTAAACAGTAAAGCTACAAACCAAAAAGCAGAGTTAATCAGCAAATTGTCCATTAAATGTATGTAAACAGAATGCTTTATCACATCTTAAGACAGGCGCAAACCTAACTGATTCTCTCTTGAATTGCAGAGTTACTCCCGATATGATGCCATTGGCAGAAAAGAGTTTGTGGCACACCTTCATGACGTCATTGTAAGATATCCCAACCAAGAAATGAATCTGGTCATGTGACAATCTTTGTATTTATTACCCAAATCGTAAACCTGCTTTGCTTTTGCCTAATCTCCATTAGGAAGAACAATACAAACTGTTAAAACGGAAGTTAAAAACGAAAGTTAAAACCAAAAGTTGTCTCCCCCTGGGGAGTTATCTGCCCCTAGGGGAGCTCTCCTTTCATCCCAGAAAGGTTACTATATAAGCTCTGCTCATGCCATTCACATCCTCCTTTCTCCTGTTTGTACTCGAGTAGTGCACATCAAAGGAAGTGTTAAAGCAATACAGCTGTGTTGTTGTTGTAACCGCCGGTTATATCCTTTTTCAAGATTGACTTGTGTTTCTTTTTCGGGAAATTCTTCTTGCATTAATTGTGTCTGAGATTTCTGTTCCCGTTTCTAATTCTTGTCGTGCGTGTGGGCAAGTTTTGTCCCATTTGGACGGCCACACGGTTTGTTTTGCTTGTCAAGTTTTGTGCTATCGGCAAGCCACGTGTGTGGTATGTTTCTATTGGGATTCGTCGACCTGGAAGAAATATGCCCAGGCTCGACGTGCTTATTTGTTTGCGCGCATCTGAGGATTCTACACTATCGGAGGTCGATAGACGGCTTTTGGAAATTGCACTGTAAATGACATGAAAGCCAACGAGGATTTCGGCGGTGTTGGTTTAAATTTGTCACAAAAAATTAGATTTCAAAGTCCAGTTTCTTCGGCGTCTATATATATTCCACCGAGTGGACCGTTCTACAAGAAGATAATATTCAACTTCTAGTCAGTCTGACCTCCACAGGTTGTCAAACCGGTTTCATTGTCCAAGCCAACAAAGGCCTCTGGATCCAGGCTCAGCGTTCTATTGTCTTCATCGGACAAAAGAGTTCGACTTCATCGATGTCAGCTCACCTACTCCTTTGTCATAAATCTAGGAGAAGGTCTATAAACCTTTTCTCCTAAACTTGTCTATTGCGATTAAATAAATAATATGGCTGGGATAATTTTTGTCTGACATTTCTATCCCGGTCGTTTCTAAATTTTTGTCGCTCGTGTGGGCAATTTTTGAACTCGCTTAGACCCTCACACGGTTTCTTACCGTCGGCTACGTGTTTAGTGCCTTCGGACGTAAGTCGCTAAAATAATTTACTCTTGTTGGTGATTTCAAAATTTTTGAGGTAGCCAGAAAAACTGCTGTACAAACACTAGCCAATGGCGGTCTTAACATGATACATTTAGAGTCATTTGTGAAATCACTAAAATTGTCCTGGATTAGACGGCTTTTTGGTAATAATGCCCAGTGGATGATGCTACTGGCTGATACGCAGGGCATCTCTTCTCGAACCTTCTGGACACTTGGACCAGATTATGTTAGGAAACAATCGAAGAACACGAAAAATTGTTTCTGGAAAGATGTTTTCCTAGCTTATACAGATTTTGTGGACTGCCTTCAAGTTCAGAGTATCTCCGATGTATTTTCACAAGCAGCATGGTATAATGCAAATTTTCAAATTTGTGCAAGAAGTGTTTTTTACAATGAATGGTACAATAAGGGGATAATTTATGTGTCCGACTTCTTTGACGAAAATGGGTGTTTTCGCTCATACAGAAACTTTTGTGATACTTTTGATATCGATGCCCAGTATATAATGTTCTATGGAATCAGGACATGTATATTAGAATACATAAAACAGGTCCACTTGAAAAGCAATGCTCCTAATAGACAGTATGGCCCTTTCCCTCCATTGTTTTTACAAGCAATATTGTCCGCGAAAAAGGGCTGTGGAGTCTACAATGCAATATTCAAAAAACAGTTGCCATTTTTGATCAAATCTGAAAATCGATGGGAATTGGAACTGGGCCTGAGAGTGAATGAGATTTCTTGGAAGAAGATATATACATTAATTAAATCAGCTACTTTGGACACTAAATTATGGTGGTTTAGGTACAGAATACTATCTCGTTCACTGACCTGCAGAGCTTTGCTTTTCAAAATGAACCTAGTGGATAATAACATATGTTCCTTCTGTAATCAGGAGGTTGAAACCTTGACTCATTTACTAGTTGAGTGCCGAAAGTCGATATTATTTAGAAAACAAGTAACAGATTGGGTTCTCCTTAAGACAACTAAAAGTATTTGTTTGACACCGAGTACAATTATTCTAGGGTTTACAGGTAGTAATATGCAGGTTGTTAACTTGATTTCTTTGCTAATCAATTATTCCATATTTAGGGCCAGCATAAATCAGACGTTGCCGCTTTTAGATAGCTTTAGATATGATCTTCAAAAATATTATGAGGTGGAGAAAGTCAATGCAAAGCTATCGAATGGTATAAATAAGTTCAATGAGAAATGGAACAACTTGCATAGCTTGATATCTGTATGAGTTTATTGTGAAAAGGGTTAAGTATACATGTAAATATATATACATGATATGTGGGTAAACGATAAAATCACTTTAACTATACAATATTGGTAATGTACTAGCTCCATAGAGCCTTGTAATAGACATGTTTTAAGACACCATCTGAAGAATCCATAGCTCATGATAACAGTGTTTCCATCTATTGGGGATGAGAAGGGGTATCAGTTGTTTGTAGGATTTGCTATGAACTCAATTGACCATGTATCAATTGCTTGTTATTACATGTATTAAGACTATGCATGTGTATTCAGTTACGGCCAGACTATGTTCTGATGTCTGTAATGGGCCAGATATTTATTTTATGGACCAAATAAAAAAAAAAAAAAAAAAAAAAACAAAAAAAAAT
>JAVTVY010038155.1:0-17237 GCA_036873755.1 Hanleya hanleyi | reverse complement strand
TTACAGTCTTTTCGCTCCATTTCTTCACAGTTTCCTTGCCTAAAAGGCCTTGAAATTATTTTATTTATGCAAAACTAATTATTCTATATTTTATTTGATTTTTCTCGGGAGAATAATCGGAAAAATGAAAATTTCGAAAAATTCATACAGCATAAAGAGTCCTTGATTGAACGGTAATAGAAGGCATGGTTATTTTTGGGGCACTCTCGGGAAGGCGAACATCCTAATGTAACCATTCAAAGGTTCCGACAAGGAGTCCAGCTCTTATTCGTGAATCCAGTCCCGGCATTTCACATTGGATTCAGAGCATTTTCTGGAGTAAAAGTCAAGGCGCATCACTGAGGATAAGGATCGATACGGAAGTCATATCGCAATCTTCTCGATGACCCGACAAGGTATATACTCTATCAGATAAGGATGTCGACATCTATCCCTTGTTGTATCTTAATACATGGCCAAGATCTTCCAGAAATAATCATCGATATTTCATCGATCAGGTAGAGACTTTAGTGTGCGTGTATAAAGGCAAATGATTGCAGCTAGAATTAGAAGGAAGTTCTTCTTCTATTGACATGACAAACCCTATAACGGAATGGACCATTTCGAGTTTACACACTGGGAGTCTATCACCGTATACGTGTTATACAAGGTAAAGATGTTGCGAAACCTATATCGATAAATCGAACAGAGTAGTTTTGCTTTTATTTGTAAACGAAGGTGTATGACTGAAGCGACGGTCAACGCAAGGAAATCATAAAGCAAAGAGTACAAAACGACCCGACAAGGTATATAAATTTTCAATCAATGATATAAGCTCTGTTATTTTCATCCCATTTGAATTTCAATTACATTAAGGACGATCATGGTAATCTTGAACAGCTTCTCGATACTCCACAATGGCTATGTAATACTTTCTCGTTCGAGAATGAGGCTAAAGGTACCAAAAGGAAGTCGTGATTGTAATGACCCGACAAGGTCTATAAACATTCCGTCAGCAAAGTGCCGCCCCCCCTAGTGAACTTCTCCCTGCTGTTCCGAAACGACAAAGTCGAGGAGGCCGAAATTTTTAAGCTTTTCTTATTGGGGTCATCTTGAGCCTATTTGGATATACCCCCGGGCAGAGAATCATGGGTAAATTCAACATGGCGGCCATGTAGTATCCGCGAAAGTCGTGTTTTTCAGTCTTTTCGCTCCATTTCTTCACATTTTCCTTGCCTAAAAGGCCTTGAAATTATTTTATTGATGCAAAACTAATTATTCTATATTTTATTTGATTTTTCTCGAGAGAATAATCGGAAAAATGAAAATTTCGAAAAATTCTTACAGCATAAAGAGTCCTTGATTGAACGGCAATAGAAGGCATGGTTATTTTTTGGGCACTCTCGGGAAGGCGAACATCCTAATGCAACCATTCAAAGGTTCTGACAAGGAGTACAGCTCCTATTCGTGAATCGAGTCCCGGCATTTCACATGGGATTCAGAGCATTTTCTGGAGTGAAGGTCAAGGCGCATCACTGAGGATAAGGATCGATACGGAAGTCATATCGCAATCTTCTCGATAACCCGACAAGGTATATACACTATCAGATAAGGATGCCGATATCTATCCCTTGTTGCATCTTAATACATGGCCAAGATCGTCCAGAAATAATCATCGATATTTCATCGATCAGGTAGAGACTTTAGTGTGCGTGTATAAAGGCAAATGATTGCAGCTAGAATTAGAAGAAAGTTCTTCTTCTATTGACATGATAAACCCTATAACGGAATGGACCATCTCGAGTTTATACACTGGGAGTCTATCACCGTATACGTCTTATACAAGGTAAAGATGTTGCGAAACCTATATCGATAACTCGAACAGAGTAGTTTTGCTTTTATTTGTAAATGAAGGCGTATGACTGAAGCGACGGTCAACGCAAGGAAATCATAAACCAAAGAGTATAAAACGACCCGACAAGGTATATAAATTTTCAATCAATGATATAAGCTCTGTCATTTTCATCCCATTTGAATTTCAATTACATTAAGGGCGATCATGATAATCTTGAGCAGCTTCTCGATACTCCACAATGGCTATGTAATACTTTCTCGCTCGAGAATGAGGCTAAAGGTACCAAAAGGAAGTCGTGATTGTAATGACCCGACAAGGTCTATAAACATTCCGTCAGCAAAGTGTCCCCCCCTAGTGAACTTTTCTCTGCTGTTCCGAAACGACAAAATCGAGGAGGCCGAAATTTTCAAGGTTTTCTTATTGGGGTGATCTTGAGCCTATTTTCATATACCCCCGGGCAGAGAATCATGGGTAAATTCAAAATGGCGGCCATGTGGTATCCGCGAAAGTCGTGTTTTTCAGTCTTTTCGCTCCATTTCTTCATATTTTCCTTTCCTGAAAGGCCTTGAAATTATTTTATTGATGAAAAACTAATTATTCTATATTTTATTTGATTTTTCTCGAGAGAATAATCGGAAAAATGAAAATTTCGAAAAATCGACCCCAAAACGGCCGAAAATGGCTTCCGAGGAGACGACGTCACTGTGACGTCATGATGGCGGCCATCTTGAATTTTTTTTACATTTCCCGATAGAACTTGAACCCAAGATACTGTGTGGTAAGTTTCAGCGCTCTAGCCTTAGTGGTAGAGAAAATATATAGGGGGCGTGGGCACTTTCCGCCCCAGCCCCTCCCCCAGGCTGCGATACACCTCAAAATCGCCCAGGCCAGATAGGGTTAAGATAATAATATTCGGTAACCGGTTCCCTGTATTTCAAGTACTATCTGAAGAATATAAGAAGCGTCTCAGTGTCAGTAAGGATGAAACATGAACGTCATCAAGCAAGGATCTCCAGGACCCAACAAGATACAGAAGTGTTGTCAGTGAATTCGTCTTTCTTCTTCTATTGACATGACAAACCCTATAACGGAATGGACCATCTCGAGTTTATACACTGGGAGTCTATCACCGTATACGTCCTATACAAGGTAAAGATGTTGCGAAACCTATATCGATAAATCGAACAGAGTAGTTTTGTTTTTATTTGTAAATGAAGGCGTATGACTGAAGCGACGGTCAACGCAAGGAAATCATAAAGCAAAGAGCATAAAACGACCCGACAAGGTATATAAATTTTCAATCAATGATATAAAGTCTGTCATTTTCATCCCATTTGAATTTCAATTACATTAAGGACGATCATGATAATCTTGAACAGCTTCTCGATACTCCACAATGGCTATGTAATACTTTCTCGCTCGAGAATGATGCTAAAGATCCCAAAAGAAAGTCGTGATTGTAATGACCCGACAAGGTCTATAAACATTCCGTCAGCAAAGTGCCCCCCATAGTGAACTTTTCTCTGCTGTTCCGAAACGACAAAATCGAGGAGGCCGAAACTTTAAGCTTTTCTTATTGGGGTCATCTTGAGCCTATTTTGATATACCCCCGGGCAGAGAATCATGGGTAAATTCAAAATGGCGGCCATGTGGTATCCGCGAAAGTCGTGTTTTTCAGTCTTTTCGCTCCATTTCTTCACATTTTCCTTGCCTATAAGGCCTTGAAATTATTTTATTTATGCAAAACTAATTATTCTATATTTTATTTGATTTTTCTCGAGAGAATAATCGGTAAAATGAAAATTTCGAAAAATCGACCCCAAAACGGCCGAAAATGGCTTCCGATGAGACGACGTCACTGTGACGTCATGATGGCGGCCACCTTGGATTTTTTTTTTACATTTCCCGGTAGAACTTGAACCCAAGATACTGTGTGGTAATTTTCAGCGCTCTAGCCTTAGTGGTAGAGAAAATATATAGGGGTGGGCACTTTCCGCCCCCCGCCCCTCCCCCAGGCTGCGGTACACCCCAAATCGCCCAGGCCAGATAGGGTTAAGATAATAATATTCGGTAACCGGTTCCCTGTATCTCAAGTACTATCTGAAGAATATAAGAAGCGTCTCAGTGTCAGTAAGGATGAAACATGAACGTCATCAAGCAAGGATCTCCCGGACCCAACAAGATACAGAAGTGTTAAGTCAGTGAATTCGACATTCTTCTTCTATTGACATGACAAACCCTATAACGGAATGGACCATCTCGAGTTTATACACTGGGAGTCTATCACCGTATTCGTCTTATACAAGGTAAAGATGTTGCGAAACCTATATCGATAAATCGAACAGAGTAGTTTTGGATTTATTTGTAAATACTGAAGCGACGGTCAACGCAAGGAAATCATAAAGCAAAGAGTATAAAACGACCCGACAAGGTATATAAATGTTCAATCAATGATATAAGCTCTGTCATTTTCATCCCATTTGAATTTCAATTACATTAAGGACGATCATGATAATCTTGAACAGCTTCCCGATACTCCACAATGGCTATGTAATACTTTCTCGCTCGAGAATGAGGCTAAAGGTACCAAAAGGAAGTCGTGATTGTAATGACCCGACAAGGTCTATAAACATTCCGTCAGCAAAGTGCCCCCCCCCTAGTGAACTTTTCTCTGCTGTTCCGAAACGACAAAATCGAGGAGGCCGAAAATTTTAAGCTTTTCTTATTGGGGTCATCTTGAGCCTATTTTGATATACCCCGGGCAGAGAATCATGGGTAAATTCAAAATGGCGGCCATGTGGTATCCGCGAAAGTCGTGTTTTCAGTCTTTTCGCTCCATTTCTTCACATTTTCCTTGCCTAAAAGGCCTTGAAATTATTTTCTTTATGCAAAACTAATTATTCTATATTTTATTTGATTTTTCTCGAGAGAATAATCGGTAAAATGAAAATTTCTAAAAATCGACCCCAAAACGGCCGAAAATGGCTTCCGAGGAGACGACGTCACTGTGACGTCATGATGGCGGCCACCTTGGATTTTTTTTTTACATTTCCCGGTAGAACTTGAACCCAAGATACTGTGTGGTAATTTTCAGCGCTCTAGCCTTAGTGGTAGAGAAAATATATAGGGGGTGGGCACTTTCCGCCCCCCGCCCCTCCCCCAGGCTGCGGTACACCCCAAATCGCCCAGGCCAGATAGGGTTAAGATAATAATATTCGGTAACCGGTTCCCTGTATCTCAAGTACTATCTGAAGAATATAAGAAGCGTCTCAGTGTCAGTAAGGATGAAACATGAACGTCATCAAGCAAGGATCTCCAGGACCCAACAAGATACAGAAGTGTTAAGTCAGTGAATTCGTCTTTCTTCTTCTATTGACATGACAAACCCTATAACGGAATGGACCATCTCGAGTTTATACACTGGGAGTCTATCACCGTATACGTCTTATACAAGGTAAAGATGTTGCGAAACCTATATCCATAAATCGAACAGAGTAGTTTTGTTTTTATTTGTAAATGAAGGCGTATGACTGAAGCGACGGTCAACGCAAGGAAATCATAAAGCAAAGAGCATAAAACGACCCGACAAGGTATATAAATTTTCAATCAATGATATAAGCTCTGTCATTTTCATTCCATTTGAATTTCAATTACATTAAGGACGATCATGATAATCTTGAACAGCTTCCCGATACTCCACAATGGCTATGTAATACTTTCTCGCTCGAGAATGAGGCTAAAGGTACCAAAAGAAAGTCGTGATTGTAATGACCCGACAAGGTCTATAAACATTCCGTCAGCAAAGTGCCCCCCCTAGTGAACTTTTCTCTGCTGTTCCGAAACGACAAAATCGAGGAGGCCGAAAATTTTAAGCTTTTCTTATTGGGGTCATCTTGAGCCTGTTTTGATATACCCCGGGCAGAGAATCATGGGTATATTCAAAATGGCGGCCATGTGGCATCCGCGAAAGTCGTGTTTTTCAGTCTTTTCGCTCGATTTCTTCATATTTTCCTTGCCTAAAAGGCCTTGAAATTATTTTATTTATGCAAAACTAATTATTCTATATATTTTATTTGATTTTTCTCGAGAGAATAATCGGAAAAATGAAAATTTCGAAAAATTCATACAGCATAAAGAGTCCTTGATTGAACGGCAATAGAAGGCATGGTTATTTTTTTGGCACTCTCGGGAAGGCGAACATCCTAATGCAACCATTCAAAGGTTCCGACAAGGAGTACAGCTCTTATTCGTGAATCGAGTCCCTGCATTTCACATGGGATTCAGAGCATTTTCTGGAGTGAAAGTCAAGGCGCATCACTGAGGATAAGGATCGATACGGAAGTCATATCGCAATCTTCTCGATGACCCGACAAGGTATATACACTATCAGATAAGGATGTCGACATCTATCCCTTGTTGCATCTTAATACATGGCCAAGATCTTCCAGAAATAATCATCGATGTTTCATCGATCAGGTAGAGACTTTAGTGTGCGTGTATAAAGGCAAATGATTGCAGCCAGAATTAGAAGGAAGTTCTTCTTCTATTGACATGACAAACCCTATAACGGAATGGACCATCTCGAGTTTATACACTGGGAGTCTATCACCGTATACGTCTTATACAAGGTAAAGATGTTGCGAAACCTATATCGATAAATCGAACAGAGTAGTTTTGGATTTATTTGTAAATACTGAAGCGACGGTCAACGCAAGGAAATCATAAAGCAAAGAGTATAAAACGACCCGACAAGGTATATAAATGTTCAATCAATGATATAAGCTCTGTCATTTTCATCCCATTTGAATTTCAATTACATTAAGGACGATCATGATAATCTTGAACAGCTTCTCGATACTCCACAATGGCTATGTAATACTTTCTCGCTCGAGAATGAGGCTAAAGGTACCAAAAGGAAGTCGTGATTGTAATGACCCGACAAGGTCTATAAACATTCCGTCAGCAAAGTGCCCCCCCTAGTGAACTTTTCTCTGCTGTTCCGAAACGACAAAATCGAGGAGGCCGAAAATTTTAAGCTTTTCTTATT
Organism: Hanleya hanleyi; assembly: GCA_036873755.1. Lineage (NCBI taxonomy): Eukaryota > Metazoa > Mollusca > Polyplacophora > Lepidopleurida > Hanleyidae > Hanleya > Hanleya hanleyi. The sequence continues at coordinate 10,356 of JAVTVY010038155.1, read as the reverse complement.
GGGGTCATCTTGAGCCTATTTTGATATACCCCCGGGCAGAGAATCATGGGTAAATTCAAAATGGCGGCCATGTGGTATCCGCGAAAGTCGTGTTTTTCAGTCTTTTCGCTCCATTTCTTCACATTTTCCTTGCCTAAAAGGCCTTGAAATTATTTTATTTATGCAAAACTAATTATTCTATATTTTATTTGATTTTTCTCGAGAGATTAATCGGGAAAACGAAAATTTCGAAAAATCGACCCAAAACGGCCGAAAATGGCTTCCGAGGAGACGACGTCACTGTGACGTCATGATGGCGGCCATTTTGGATTTTTTTTACATTTCCCGGTAGAACTTGAACCCAACATACTGTGTGGTAAGTTTCAGCGCTCTAGCCTTAGTGGTAGAGAAAATATATAGGGGGTGGGCGCTTTCCGCCCCCGCCACTCCCCCCAGGCTGCGATACACCCCAAATCGCCCAGGGCAGATAGGGTTAAGATAATAATATTCGGTAACCGGTTCCCTGTATTTCAAGTACTATCTGAAGAATATAAGAAGCGTCTCAGTGTCAGTAAGGATGAAACATGAACGTCATCAAGCAAGGATCTCCAGGACCCAACAAGATACAGAAGTGTTAAGTCAGTGAATTCGTCTTTCTTCTTCTATTGACATGACAAACCCTATAACGGAATGGACCATCTCGAGTTGATACACTGGGAGTCTATCACCGTATACGTCTTATACACGGTAAAGATGTTGCGAAACCTATATCGATAAATCGAACAGAGTAGTTTTGTTTTTATTTGTAAATGAAGGCGTATGACTGAAGCGACGGTCAACGCAAGGAAATCATAAAGCAAAGAGCATAAAACGACCCGACAAGGTATATAAATTTTCAATCAATGATATAAGCTCTGTCATTTTCATCCCATTTGAATTTCAATTACATTAAGGACGATCATGATAATCTTGAACAGCTTCTCGATACTCCACAATGGCTATGTAATACTTTCTCGCTCGAGAATGATGCTAAAGGTACCAAAAGAAAGTCGTGATTGTAATGACCCGACAAGGTCTATAAACATTCCGTCAGCAAAGTGCCCCCCATAGTGAACTTTTCTCTGCTGTTCCGAAACGACAAAATCGAGGAGGCCGAAACTTTTAAGCTTTTCTTATTGGGGTCATCTTGAGCCTATTTTGATATACCCCCGGGCAGAGAATCATGGGTAAATTCAAAATGGCGGCCATGTGGTATCCGCGAAAGTCGTGTTTTTCAGTCTTTTCGCTCCATTTCTTCACATTTTCCTTGCCTAAAAGGCCTTGAAATTATTTTCTTTATGCAAAACTAATTATTCTATATTTTATTTGATTTTTCTCGAGAGAATAATCGGTAAAATGAAAATTTCTAAAAATCGACCCCAAAACGGCCGAAAATGGCTTCCGAGGAGACGACGTCACTGTGACGTCATGATGGCGGCCACCTTGGATTTTTTTTTTACATTTCCCGGTAGAACTTGAACCCAAGATACTGTGTGGTAATTTTCAGCGCTCTAGCCTTAGTGGTAGAGAAAATATATAGGGGGTGGGCACTTTCCGCCCCCCGCCCCTCCCCCAGGCTGCGGTACACCCCAAATCGCCCAGGCCAGATAGGGTTAAGATAATAATATTCGGTAACCGGTTCCCTGTATCTCAAGTACTATCTGAAGAATATAAGAAGCGTCTCAGTGTCAGTAAGGATGAAACATGAACGTCATCAAGCAAGGATCTCCAGGACCCAACAAGATACAGAAGTGTTAAGTCAGTGAATTCGTCTTTCTTCTTCTATTGACATGACAAACCCTATAACGGAATGGACCATCTCGAGTTTATACACTGGGAGTCTATCACCGTATACGTCTTATACAAGGTAAAGATGTTGCGAAACCTATATCCATAAATCGAACAGAGTAGTTTTGTTTTTATTTGTAAATGAAGGCGTATGACTGAAGCGACGGTCAACGCAAGGAAATCATAAAGCAAAGAGCATAAAACGACCCGACAAGGTATATAAATTTTCAATCAATGATATAAGCTCTGTCATTTTCATTCCATTTGAATTTCAATTACATTAAGGACGATCATGATAATCTTGAACAGCTTCTCGATACTCCACAATGGCTATGTAATACTTTCTCGCTCGAGAATGAGGCTAAAGGTACCAAAAGAAAGTCGTGATTGTAATGACCCGACAAGGTCTATAAACATTCCGTCAGCAAAGTGCCCCCCCTAGTGAACTTTTCTCTGCTGTTCCGAAACGACAAAATCGAGGAGGCCGAAAATTTTAAGCTTTTCTTATTGGGGTCATCTTGAGCCTGTTTTGATATACCCCGGGCAGAGAATCATGGGTATATTCAAAATGGCGGCCATGTGGCATCCGCGAAAGTCGTGTTTTTCAGTCTTTTCGCTCGATTTCTTCATATTTTCCTTGCCTAAAAGGCCTTGAAATTATTTTATTTATGCAAAACTAATTATTCTATATATTTTATTTGATTTTTCTCGAGAGAATAATCGGAAAAATGAAAATTTCGAAAAATTCATACAGCATAAAGAGTCCTTGATTGAACGGCAATAGAAGGCATGGTTATTTTTTTGGCACTCTCGGGAAGGCGAACATCCTAATGCAACCATTCAAAGGTTCCGACAAGGAGTACAGCTCTTATTCGTGAATCGAGTCCCTGCATTTCACATGGGATTCAGAGCATTTTCTGGAGTGAAAGTCAAGGCGCATCACTGAGGATAAGGATCGATACGGAAGTCATATCGCAATCTTCTCGATGACCCGACAAGGTATATACACTATCAGATAAGGATGTCGACATCTATCCCTTGTTGCATCTTAATACATGGCCAAGATCTTCCAGAAATAATCATCGATGTTTCATCGATCAGGTAGAGACTTTAGTGTGCGTGTATAAAGGCAAATGATTGCAGCCAGAATTAGAAGGAAGTTCTTCTTCTATTGACATGACAAACCCTATAACGGAATGGACCATCTCGAGTTTATACACTGGGAGTCTATCACCGTATACGTCTTATACAAGGTAATGATGTTGCGAAACCTATATCGATAAATCGAACAGAGTAGTTTTGGATTTATTTGTAAATACTGAAGCGACGGTCAACGCAAGGAAATCATAAAGCAAAGAGTATAAAACGACCCGACAAGGTATATAAATGTTCAATCAATGATATAAGCTCTGTCATTTTCATCCCATTTGAATTTCAATTACATTAAGGACGATCATGATAATCTTGAACAGCTTCTCGATACTCCACAATGGCTATGTAATACTTTCTCGCTCGAGAATGAGGCTAAAGGTACCAAAAGGAAGTCGTGATTGTCATGACCCGACAAGGTCTATAAACATTCCGTCAGCAAAGTGCCCCCCCTAGTGAACTTTTCTCTGCTGTTCCGAAACGACAAAATCGAGGAGGCCGAAAATTTTAAGCTTTTCTTATTGGGGTCATCTTGAGCCTATTTTGATATACCCCCGGGTAGAGAATCATGGGTAAATTCAAAATGGCGGCCATGTGGTATCCGCGAAAGTCGTGTTTTTCAGTCTTTTCGCTCCATTTCTTCACATTTTCCTTGCCTAAAAGGCCTTGAAATTATTTTATTTATGCAAAACTAATTATTCTATATTTTATTTGATTTTTCTCGAGAGATTAATCGGGAAAACGAAAATTTCGAAAAATCGACCCAAAACGGCCGAAAATGGCTTCCGAGGAGACGACGTCACTGTGACGTCATGATGGCGGCCATTTTGGATTTTTTTTACATTTCCCGGTAGAACTTGAACCCAACATACTGTGTGGTAAGTTTCAGCGCTCTAGCCTTAGTGGTAGAGAAAATATATAGGGGGTGGGCGCTTTCCGCCCCCGCCACTCCCCCCAGGCTGCGATACACCCCAAATCGCCCAGGGCAGATAGGGTTAAGATAATAATATTCGGTAACCGGTTCCCTGTATTTCAAGTACTATCTGAAGAATATAAGAAGCGTCTCAGTGTCAGTAAGGATGAAACATGAACGTCATCAAGCAAGGATCTCCAGGACCCAACAAGATACAGAAGTGTTAAGTCAGTGAATTCGTCTTTCTTCTTCTATTGACATGACAAACCCTATAACGGAATGGACCATCTCGAGTTTATACACTGGGAGTCTATCACCGTATACGTCTTATACACGGTAAAGATGTTGCGAAACCTATATCGATAAATCGAACAGAGTAGTTTTGTTTTTATTTGTAAATGAAGGCGTATGACTGAAGCGACGGTCAGCGCAAGGAAATCATAAAGCAAAGAGCATAAAACGACCCGACAAGGTATATAAATTTTCAATCAATGATATAAGCTCTGTCATTTTCATCCCATTTGAATTTCAATTACATTAAGGACGATCATGATAATCTTGAACAGCTTCTCGATACTCCACAATGGCTATGTAATACTTTCTCCCTCGAGAATGATGCTAAAGGTACCAAAAGAAAGTCGTGATTGTAATGACCCGACAAGGTCTATAAACATTCCGTCAGCAAAGTGCCCCCCATAGTGAACTTTTCTCTGCTGTTCCGAAACGACAAAATCGAGGAGGCCGAAACTTTAAGCTTTTCTTATTGGGGTCATCTTGAGCCTATTTTGATATACCCCCGGGCAGAGAATCATGGATAAATTCAAAATGGCGGCCATGTGGTATCCGCGAAAGTCGTGTTTTTCAGTCTTTTCGCTCCATTTCTTCACATTTTCCTTGCCTAAAAGGCCTTGAAATTATTTTATTTATGCGAAACTAATTATTCTATATTTTATTTGAATTTTCTCGGGAGAATAATCGGTAAAATGAAAATTTCGAAAAATCGACCCCAAAACGGCCGCAAATGGCTTCCGAGGAGACAACGTCACTGTGACGTCATGATGGCGGCCATCTTGGATTTTTTTACATTTCCCGGTAGAACTTGAACCCAAGATACTGTGTGGTAAGTTTCAGCGCTCTAGCCTTAGTGGTAGAGAAAATATATAGGGGTGGGCACTTTCCGCCCCCCGCCCCACCCCCCAGGCTGCGATACACCCCAAATCGCCCAGGCCAGATAGGGTTAAGATAATAATATTCGGTAACCGGTTCCCTGTATTTCAAATACTATCTGAAGAATATAAGAAGCGTCTCAGTGTCAGTAAGGATGAAACATGAACGTCATCAAGCAAGGATCTCCAGGACCCAACAAGATACAGAAGTGTTGTCAGTGAATTCGTCTTTCTTCTTCTATTGACATGACAAACCCTATAACGGAATGGACCATCTCGAGTTTATACACTGGGAGTCTATCACCGTATACGTCTTATACAAGGTAAAGATGTTGCGAAACCTATATCGATAAATCGAACAGAGTAGTTTTGTTTTTATTTGTAAATGAAGGCGTATGACTGAAGCGACGGTCAACGCAAGAAAATCATAAAGCAAGGAGTATAAAACGACCCGACAAGGTATATAAATTTTCAATCAATGATATAAGCTCTGTCATTTTCATCCCATTTGAATTTCAATTACATTAAGGACGATCATGATAATCTTGAACAGCTTCTCGATACTCCACAATGGCTATGTAATACTTTCTCGCTCGAGAATGGTGCTAAAGGTACCAAAAGAAAGTCGTGATTGTAATGACCCGACAAGGTCTATAAACATTCCGTCAGCAAAGCGCCCCCCCATAGTGAACTTTTCTCTGCTGTTCCGAAACGACAAAATCGAGGAGGCCGAAACTTTTAAGTTTTTCTTATTGGGGTCATCTTGAGCCTATTTTCATATACCCCCGGGCAGAGAATCATGGGTAATTTCAAAACGGCGGCCATGTGGTATCCGCGAAAGTCGTGTTTTTCAGTCTTTTCGCTGCATTTCTTCACATTTTCCTTCCCTAAAAGGCCTTGAAATTATTTTATTTATGCAAAACTAATTATTCTATATCTTATTTGATTTTTCTCGAGGATAATCGGAAAAATGAAAATTTCGAAAAATCGACCCCAAAACGGCCGAAAATGGCTTCCGAGAAGACGACGGCACTGTGACGTCATGATGGCGGCCATCTTGGATTTTTTACATTTCCAGGTAGAACTTGAACCCAAGATACTGTGTGGTAAGTTTCAGCGCTCTAGCCTTAGTGGTAGAGGAAATATATAGGGGGGTGGGCACTTTCCGCCACCGCCCCTCCCCCAGGCTGCGATACACCCCAAAATCGCCCAGGCCAGATAGGCTTAAGATAATAATATTCGGTAACCGGTTCCCTGTATATCAAGTACTATCTGAAGAATATAAGAAGCGTCTCAGTGTCAGTAAGGATGAAACATGAACGTCATCAAGCAAGGATCTCCAGGACCCAACAAGATACAGAAGTGTTAAGTCAGTGAATTCGTCTTTCGTAAGTTCATTGGATCAGGGTTTTTTTTCTTACTCGGAAATCAAGGCGAATAAGCGAAGCTAGGAATAACAGAAGGAAGCCGTAAAACAAAGAATGCAAACTACCCGATAGTTTCGAGTTTATACACTGGGAGTCTATCACCGTATACGTCTTATACAAGGTAAAGATGTCGCGAAACCTATATCGATAAATCGAACAGAGTAGTTTTGCTCTTATTTGTAAATGAAGGCGTATGACTGAAGCGACGGTCAACGCAAGGAAATCATAAAGCAAAGAGTATAAAACGACCCGACAAGGTATATAAATTTTCAATCAATGATATAAGCTCTGTCATTTTCATCCCATTTGAATTTCAATTACATTAAGGACGATCATGATAATCTTGAACAGCTTCTCGATACCCCACAATGGCTATGTAATACTTTGTCGCTCGAGAATGAGGCTAAAGGTACCAAAAGGAAGTCGTGATTGTAATGACCCGACAAGGTCTATAAACATTCCGTCAGCAAAGTGCCCCCCCCCCCCAGTGAACTTTTCTCTGCTGTTCCGAAACGACAAAAATCGAGGAGGCCGAAAATTTTAAGCTTTTCTTATTGGGGTCATCTTGAGCCTATTTTGATATACCCCGGGCAGAGAATCATGGGTAAATTCAAAATGGCGGCCATGTGGTATCCGCGAAAGTCGTGTTTTACAGTCTTTTCGCTCCATTTCTTCACATTTTCCTTGCCTAAAAGGCCTTGAAATTATTTTATTTATGCAGAACTAATTATTCTATATTTTATTTTATTTTTCTCGGGAGAATAATCGGAAAAATGAAAATTTCGAAAAATTCATACAGCATAAAGAGTCCTTGATTGAACGGTAATAGAAGGCATGGTTATTTTTGGGGCACTCTCGGGAAGGCGAACATCCTAATGTAACCATTCAAAGGTTCCGACAAGGAGTACAGCTCTTATTCGTGAATCCAGTCCCGGCATTTCACATTGGATTCAGAGCATTTTCTGGAGTAAAAGTCAAGGCGCATCACTGAGGATAAGGATCGATACGGAAGTCATATCGCAATCTTCTCGATGACCCGACAAGGTATATACTCTATCAGATAAGGATGTCGACATCTATCCCTTGTTGTATCTTAATACATGGCCAAGATCTTCCAGAAATAATCATCGATATTTCATCGATCAGGTAGAGACTTTAGTGTGCGTGTATAAAGGCAAATGATTGCAGCTAGAATTAGAAGGAAGTTCTTCTTCTATTGACATGACAAACCCTATAACGGAATGGACCATTTCGAGTTTACACACTGGGAGTCTATCACCGTATACGTCTTATACAAGGTAAAGATGTTGCGAAACCTATATCGATAAATCGAACAGAGTAGTTTTGCTTTTATTTGTAAACGAAGGTGTATGACTGAAGCGACGGTCAACGCAAGGAAATCATAAAGCAAAGAGTACAAAACGACCCGACAAGGTATATAAATTTTCAATCAATGATATAAGCTCTGTTATTTTCATCCCATTTGAATTTCAATTACATTAAGGACGATCATGGTAATCTTGAACAGCTTCTCGATACTCCACAATGGCTATGTAATACTTTCTCGTTCGAGAATGAGGCTAAAGGTACCAAAAGGAAGTCGTGATTGTAATGACCCGACAAGGTCTATAAACATTCCGTCAGCAAAGTGCCGCCCCCCCTAGTGAACTTTTCCCTGCTGTTCCGAAACGACAAAGTCGAGGAGGCTGAAATTTTTAAGCTTTTCTTATTGGGGTCATCTTGAGCCTATTTGGATATACCCCCGGGCAGAGAATCATGGGTAAATTCAACATGGCGGCCATGTGGTATCCGCGAAAGTCGTGTTTTTCAGTCTTTTCGCTCCATTTCTTCACATTTTCCTTGCCTAAAAGGCCTTGAAATTATTTTATTGATGCAAAACTAATTATTCTATATTTTATTTGATTTTTCTCGAGAGAATAATCGGAAAAATGAAAATTTCGAAAAATTCTTACAGCATAAAGAGTCCTTGATTGAACGGCAATAGAAGGCATGGTTATTTTTTGGCACTCTCGGGAAGGCGAACATCCTAATGCAACCATTCAAAGGTTCCGACAAGGAGTACAGCTCTTATTCGTGAATCGAGTCCCGGCATTTCACATGGGATTCAGAGCATTTTCTGGAGTGATGGTCAAGGCGCATCACTGAGGATAAGGATCGATACGGAAGTCATATCGCAATCTTCTCGATAACCCGACAAGGTATATACACTATCAGATAAGGATGCCGATATCTATCCCTTGTTGCATCTTAATACATGGCCAAGATCGTCCAGAAATAATCATCGATATTTCATCGATCAGGTAGAGACTTTAGTGTGCGTGTATAAAGGCAAATGATTGCAGCTAGAATTAGAAGGAAGTTCTTCTTCTATTGACATGATAAACCCTATAACGGAATGGACCATCTCGAGTTTATACACTGGGAGTCTATCACCGTATACGTCTTATACAAGGTAAAGATGTTGCGAAACCTATATCGATAAATAGAACAGAGTAGTTTTGCTTTTATTTGTAAATGAAGGCGTATGACTGAAGCGACGGTCAACGCAAGGAAATCATAAACCAAAGAGTATAAAACGACCCGACAAGGTATATAAATTTTCAATCAATGATATAAGCTCTGTCATTTTCATCCCATTTGAATTTCAATTACATTGAGGGCGATCATGATAATCTTGAGCAGCTTCTCGATACTCCACAATGGCTATGTAATACTTTCTCGCTCGAGAATGAGGCTAAAGGTACCAAAAGGAAGTCGTGATTGTAATGACCCGACAAGGTCTATAAACATTCCGTCAGCAAAGTGCTCCCCCCTAGTGAACTTTTCTCTGCTGTTCCGAAACGACAAAATCGAGGAGGCCGAAATTTTCAAGGTTTTCTTATTGGGGTGATCTTGAGCCTATTTTCATATACCCCCGGGCAGAGAATCATGGGTAAATTCAAAATGGCGGCCGTGTGGTATCCGCGAAAGTCGTGTTTTTCAGTCTTTTCGCTCCATTTCTTCATATTTTCCTTGCCTGAAAGGCCTTGAAATTATTTTATTTATGAAAAACTAATTATTTTATATTTTATTTGATTTTTCTCGAGAATAATCGGAAAAATGAAAATTTCGAAAAATCGACCCCAAAACGGCCGAAAATGGCTTCCGAGGAGACGACGTCACTGTGACGTCATGATGGCGGCCATCTTGAATTTTTTTTACATTTCCCGGTAGAACTTGAACCCAAGATACTGTGTTGTAAGTTTCAGCGCTCTAGCCTTAGTGGTAGAGAAAATATATAGGGGGTGGGCACTTTCCGCCCCCGCCACTCCCCCCAGGCTGCGATACACCCCAAATCGCCCAGGCCAGATAGGGTTAAGATAATAATATTCGGTAACCGGTTCCCTGTATTTCAAGTACTATCTGAAGAATATAAGAAGCGTCTCAGTGTCAGTAAGGATGAAACATGAACGTCATCAAGCAAGGATCTCCAGGACCCAACAAGATACAGAAGTGTTAAGTCAGTGAATTCGTCTTTTTTCTTCTATTGACATGACAAACCCTATAACGGAATGGACCATCTCGAGTTTATACACTGGGAGTCTATCACCGTATACGTCTTATACAAGGTAAAGATGTTGCGAAACCTACATCGATAAATCGAACAGAGTAGTTTTGTTTTTATTTGTAAATGAAGGCGTATGACTGAAGCGACGGTCAACGCAAGGAAATCATAAAGCAAAGAGCATAAAACGACCCGACAAGGTATATAAATTTTCAATCAATGATATAAGCTCTGTCATTTTCATCCCATTTGAATTTCAATTACATTAAGGACGATCATGATAATCTTGAACAGCTTCTCGATACTCCACAATGGCTATGTAATACTTTT
>JAVTVY010038154.1:0-16963 GCA_036873755.1 Hanleya hanleyi | reverse complement strand
GTATATCCTTTGTCAATGAGACGTCTTCACCAAACGTCATTCTCCTAAAGTATATGCACGTTACGCTGTGGACAGGCCAGTTCGATGACGTAACAAACGGTCAACGTCAATGAAGACACAGACATATACCTTAGTTACACCACGGGTGCGGAAATAGCCTGAAAGGCATCATTTATAATACACGAGATTAGCCATGAGTCGCATAGACAGTATAAGCTGAAGAAGTGGAGCCCTCTTTCGGCTGTGAGGAGATGGCACAACCGATTTCTCCGACGTGTCCACCAAACGTAATTCTCCCTTTTGCGCGTTACGCTGTGGATAGGCCATCGTGATGACGTAACAAACACTCAACGTCAAAGATGGTACAGACACGTCCCTTGGTTACAAAAACGGTTCGGGAATCGTCAGGAAAGACATCTTATAGAATACACAAGATTGGTCATGGGTTGTATAAGCAGAAAGATCAAGAGAGGGCTGAACAGAGTAAACAAATGGACGTTAAATGGGGTACCCGACACAAGAGCCTCGAGTATCCGAAAAAAAACAGGCAAAACTTTTTATGCCGTACTTTCTTTATGCAATACGGTACATAACTCCGGGACGAATATTTCAGGAAGAAGAAAAAAAAAGTATGACACTAGGCCTTTCACTTCCGGGGTGAGGATGAATACCAACCAGTCCGCGTCTAAGTCTCTTTCACTTCGGCCTTTCATCTTCTATACACAAAAACGCCGGTACAACGTAATCTGGCCGTCTTTATTCCATAATGGGAGATAACCCGTTCGTGGTTGAGACAGTGTCTTTCACTCAAGCGGTCATTCACACGTGCTGCTATCGAAGAAGGGAAATATACCCACTATCCTGGTACTTTAAATGTCGGCTTCGAAAATGGGAATAAATATTCTCATGATAAGGTTGAAACACGGACTGTCCTCTGCATTATAATTTCAGATGTGTACTTTTCCTACGAAACTAACAATGTGAAGAAAATACAAACTATGCCAAAAAAATTGATGGGGATGAGGGCCTCAGAATTATTAGGGAACAGTTATCTGAGTAGCATTTTGCAAAATGGGGAAAGTCCTCTCGCACTGAGTACAGATAATTTGAGAGGTCAAAATACCAAGTCACATCATTTCTGTTTAGGAACAAACCAAACTTTATGCAAATTCATGAGACCTCATGAAGTGTCGTCTCATATCTCTACAGATCCTTAACAATGGGGTCAGCAAAAACCAGCTTTGCGCAGTGGCGGTACCATAGCTGATGAGGAACATCCGAGGCGTGGTTATTGCTAGTTGAAAACTATTCCCAATACCCCGCGCTGGCGATCTGAAATACGGTCGCCGGTCGCAATTTCTGCATGCTCCAACGGGAGCAAAAAGTTAATCAAAAACAGACATCACATTTCACCTGACGCTTTACCTAGCAGCTAAAACTCGTTTATTTGAACTGCACAATCTTGTTTAACTTACATGATCGTATGTCAATATTGTGATTTCGCGCATGTGTGATAACAATAGCTCGAGGGAAGTATTGTTGCAACAGTAGGCCTATACACACGAATCCGGTTAGAAATACCACAAGCTTGTGGTGAAACAGGGAAAGTGTGTTTCTGCATGATACACCAACGTAAGATGAATTAGCGGATAGTGGTCACCAGATTACCAGTTCATGAAGGGACTATTTGACCGCTTAACCCTACCAGGCCGGGGGTGGGGAGGGGCAGGGCATAATGACCCGCCAGAACTCTAGTCACAAATATAACTCAGACCCTGTAGGTGTATATCCTTTGTCAATGAGACGTCTTCACCAAACGTCATTCTCCTAAGATGTATGCGAGTTACGCTGTGGGCAGGCCAGTTCGATGACGTAACAAACGGTCAACGTCAATGAAGACACAGACATGTACCTTAGTTACACCACGGGTGCGGAATTCGCCTGAAAGGCATCATTTATAATATACGAGATTAGCCATGAGTTGCATAGACAGTATAAGCTGAAGAAGTGGAGTCCCTCTTTCGGCTGTGAAGAGATGGCACAACCGATTTCTCCGACGTGTCCACCAAACGTAATTCTCTCTTTTGCGCGTTACGCTGTGGATAGGCCATCGTGATGACGTAACAAACACTCAACGTCAAAGATGGTATAGACACGTCCCTTGGTTACAAAAACGGTTCGGGAATCGTCAGGAAAGACATCTTATAGAATACACAAGATTGGTCATGGGTTGTATAAGCAGAAAGATCCAGAGAGGGCTGAACAGAGTAAACAAATCGCCGTTAAATGGGGTACGCGACACAAGAGCCTCGAATATCCCAAAAAAAAGCAGGCAAAACTTTTTATGCCGTACTTTCTTTATGCAGTATGGTACATAACTCTGGGACGAATATTTCAGGAAGAAACAAAAAAGTATGACACTAAGCCTTTCACTTCTGGGGTGAGGATGGATACCAACCAGTCTGCGTCTTCGTCTCTTTCACTTCGGCCTTTCATCTTCTATACAGAAAAAACGCCGGTACAACGCAATCTGGCCGTCTTTATTCCATAATGGGAGATAATCCGTTCGTGGTTGAGACAGTGTCTTTCACTCAAGCGGTCATTCACACGTGCTGCTATCGAAGAAGGGAAATATACCCACTATCATGGTACTTAAATATCGGCTTCGAAAATGGGAATAAATATTCTCATGATAAGGTTGAAACACGGACTGTCCTCTGCATTATAATTTCAGATGTGTACTTTTCCTACGAAACTAACAATGTGAAGAAAATACAAACTATGCCAAAAAAATTGATGGGGATGAGGGCCTCAGAATTATTAGGGAACAGTTATCTGAGTAGCACTTTGCAAAATGGGGAAGGTCATCTCGCACTGAGTACAGATAATTTGAGAGGTCAAAATACCAAGTCACATCATTTCTGTTTAGGAACAAACCAAACTTTATGCAAATTCATGAGACCTCATGAAGTGTCGTCTCATATCTCAATAGATCCTTAACAATGGGGTCAGCAAAAACCAGCTTTGCGCAGTGGCGGTACCATAGCTGATGTGGAACATCCGAGGCGTGGTTATTGCTAGTTGAAAACTATTTCCAATACCCCGCGCTGGCGATCTGAAATACGGTCGCCGGTCGCAATTTCTGCATGCTCCTACGGGAGCAAAAAGTTAATAAAAAACAGACATCACATTTCACCTGACGCTTTACCTAGCAGCTAAAACTCGTTTATTTGAACTGCATAATCTTGTTTAACTTACATGATCGTATGTCAATATTGTGATTTCGCGCATGTGTGATAACAATAGCTCGAGGGAAGTATTGTTGCAACAGTAGGCCAAAACACACGAATCTGGTTAGAAATAGCACAAGCTTGTGGTGAAACAGGGAAAGTGTGTTTCTGCATGATAAGATGGTAAGATGAATTAGCTGATAGTGGTCACCAGATTACCAGTTCATGAAGGGACTATTTGACCGCTTAACCCTACCAGGCCGGGGGTGGGGAGGGGCAGGGCATAATGACCCGCCAGAACTCTAGTCACAAATATAACTCAGACCCTGTAGGTGTATATCCTTTGTCATTGAGACGTCTTCACCAAACGTCATTCTCCTAAAGTATATGCACGTTACGCTGTGGACAGGCCAGTTCGATGACGTAACAAACGGTCAACGTCAATGAAGACACAGACATGTACCTTAGTTACACCACGGGTGCGGAAATCGCCTGAAAGGCATCATTTATAATACACGAGATTAGCCATGAGTCGTATAGACAGTATAAGCTGAAGAAGTGGAGCCCTCTTTCGGCTGTGAGGAGATGGCACAACCGATTTCTCCGACGTGTCCACCAAACGTAATTCTCCCTTTTGCGCGTTACGCTGTGGATAGGCCATCGTGATGACGTAACAAACACTCAACGTCAAAGATGGTACAGGCACGTCCCTTGGTTACAAAAACGGTTCGGGAATCGTCAGGAAAGACATCTTATAGAATACACAAGATTGGCCATGGGTTGTATAAGCAGAAAGATCAAGAGAGGGCTGAACAGAGTAAACAAATCGACGTTAAATTGGGTACCCGACACAAGAGCCTCGAGTATCCGAAAAAAAACAGGCAAAACTTTTTATGCCGTACTTTCTTTATGCAGTATGGTACATAACTCCGGGACGAATATTTCAGGAAGAGAGAAAAAAAGTATGACACTAAGCCTTTCACTTCCGGGGTGAGGATGAATACCAACCAGTCCGCGTCTTCGTCTCTTTCACTTCGGCCTTTCATCTTCTATACACAAAAACGCCGGTACAACGTAATCTGGTCGTCTTTATTCCATAATGGGAGATAACCCGTTCGTGGTTGAGACAGTGTCTTTCACTCAAGCGGTCATTCACACGTGCTGCTATCGAAGAAGGGAAATATACCCACTATCATGGTACTTTAAATATCGGCTTCGAAAATGGGAATAAATATTCTCATGATAAGGTTGAAACACGGACTGTCCTCTGCATTATAATTTCAGATGTGTACTTTTCCTACGAAACTAACAATGTGAAGAAAATACAAACTATGCCAAAAAATTTGATGGGGATGAGGGCCTCAGAATTATTAGGGAACAGTTATCTGAGTAGCATTTTGCAAAATGGGGAAAGTCATCTCGCACTGAGTACAGATAATTTGAGAGGTCAAAATACCAAGTCACATCATTTCTGTTTAGGAACAAACCAAACTTTATGCAAATTCATGAGACCTCATGAAGTGTCGTCTCATATCTCTATAGATCCTTAACAATGGGGTCAGCAAAAACCAGCTTTGCGCAGTGGTGGTACCATAGCTGATGAGGAACATGTGTTAATGGTGATTGTGAAAGCGGACTATTGGACTACTTGGACTGTGTGAGTATCCGGGAGCCTTGTAAGTATACGGCTCCCGGTATGTGAATTCAGCATTCGCGGGATATCGTTCGGGGTTTTGAGCCATAATGCCTGACGGTATCGACCCATCGCGGGTGAAGCGTTCGCTTCGGCTTGTGGTGGAAGGTGCTCCCCGCAGTGTGGCTCTTATGTTGTCAGCCTTTGTCGAGGCGTTTGAAAAAGTCGGTGTTCCCGTGGAAAAAATCAGTGCTCTCGGTCAACTTAAAGGGTCGAGAGAATGGTTCACTACGCTAGAAGATGTCGCTTCTTGTGAACTTCTCAACAGTAGAACATCTTTGGATTTACCCTCAGTGAACTTATCGTGCCGCGTGTATTCTTACGACAAGCAACTAACTACGGTGAAGGTCATGTGGTTGCCCTGGTTTGTTCGCGATTCCGAGATCACCCAGTATTTGAAGAACTTTGGGCGGATTGTGTCAATTAGGGACGAAACATCTGTCTCCTACAGACCTGAATACAAATTTTCCAGCCTAACCCGCAAAGTTGTTCTGGAGTGTTCAGAGACTGGAAAATCGAAGATTCCGTACCAGACGACCATTCAAACATATACTGCATTGCTCTCCGTGTCCGGAAGGCCGCCATTATGTCTGCGGTGTAACTGTGTCGGGCACACTCGGAAGGAGTGCGAAGCTGATCAGTGCGATATTTGTCGTTCCTTCGCTCATACCTCGGCAAATCACCCAAAAAGGACGTATATGTCGGTTCTGATCCAAAAAGAGGCTGGTGACGATGACATCCATGATGATGAGAACCCCTTGGATCTGTTGGATAGTCAGGGTGCTGAACCTGTTTTCCAGGACGCTCAGGCTAGCGTGGAAACTGTTTCGGATGCAGGATTGGACTCCGCCTCTAACAATTCAGAGGCATCATTCCTTATTTCGAGCCCTTCTTCGCCCGAAAATCGCCAATTTCCAGAGCAGGAACCCATGTCTCAGGACTATCTGTCGGCGGGTAGATACCAATCTTTGACTGATGAAATGGAGGACACCGGGGCTCAGAGTGATATCCCACTGGAGGATTCCACGGATACATCGTCGGGATCTTCAACTCCGACTGGTGATCGGGGTCGTTCCCGTTCGTCTCGCCGTTCCACTGGGACTGATCGTAAAAGCCGATCTCGATCACCCCATCGGAAATGTTCATCCTCACCGAAGTCGAATACGCAGCATCGGTCTTCATCTCTCAAGGGTAGTAGGCTGAGTTCTGCCCAAGGATCCTCCGGAAATAAGAAGAAATTGACTCGATAAACTAATGATCTGTGCGAAAAACGACTGGACTTGTTCAATGGACTTTCTCTCAACGGATATGGATGGACTTGATGCAATGGATAACCTCCCGCTATGGGAGGTGTGGTCTGAACTGTTCCGGGTATGTCTTTTTATTAAAACGATTCCTAATATTGTCTCCTTATTTAATACTCTTAAATATACATGAGCATAATGGCGTCTATATCATTCCATACTCTTAATTGTAACGGTTTGCTCACAGGTTCTAAGTTTAAGATTCTATGCACTCTATGTACAGCTTTGAATTATGATATCATTTTTCTCCAAGAGACTCACATGTGTTCCCTGGTTCTCCAGAAAGCATGGGAGTCTATCTGGGGAGGTAAATGTGTTTTTAGTTATGGTGCGAATCTTTCATGTGGAGTTGGTATTTTATTTAATCCTCGCCTTAACGTTGAGTTTCTAAAAGTTCATAGAGATTTTTCGGGTCGCAGATTTTTCTGTGATGTTTCCATAGGTAATTTTAATTTACGTCTGATGTCTGTTTATGCATCCAACCATGTGAGTGATAGAAAAGTTTTCCTACGGTCTCTTATTCCCTTCTGTGTTACCAGCCGTCCAATTGTTATGGGCGGTGATTTTAATTTGATTTTCGACGCGGCTATAGATAAGGTTGGAGGAGATTCGGACCGTGGTTTTGGCGGGTCGGATATTCTTCGATCTATCTGTAGCGACTATGATTTAGTTGACTCTTTTCGGTTTTTACATCCCCATTCTGTTTCTACCTCCTGGTCCAACGGAAGAGTTTCTTGTCTGTTGGATCGTATTTTTATCTCTTCCTATTTATGTTCATTTCTTGTCCGTTCTGATATAACCATTGCTTCTCTATCCGACCACTGCTTTGTTAATTCATATTTAAATAATATCCCTTGTACCAGGGTCGGACCGGGGTATTGGCATTGTAACGTCAAAACCCTGTCCGATCCTGATTTTCGCATTGATTTTTTAGATTTATGGACTGTTTTTGCCCACACTTGTGACCTTTCTCACCTGTGGTGGGAAGAGTTCAAGTCAGAGACTAAGGCTCTTATCATTTCTCACAGTAAACGTTTATCCAGAATTCGAAATTCTCGTCTTAATTCTTTGCGTAAAAAACTTTTGAATCTGTCGGTTATTAATCCCAACTCTCCCTTAGCTGACGATTTGAAGTCTGAGATAAACGATCTAGTTTCTACTTATAATGATGGTGTCAGAATCAGGGCTAAGGCCGTTGATTTCAATTTTGACGACCGCCCTTCTCGATATTTTTTCGACAAAGAAAAGGCTTCTGCAAAGCGTAAATTTATTGATAAACTTGTTGTTAATGATGTAGATGTTGTTGACAGTGATGGGATTATAAACGCTGCTAAATGTTTTTATTCTGACCTATTTTCCGCTGAGCCTGTGGATGATTCTGTCATAGATTATTTTATGACAGATCTTCCTTCATTGTCTGCCGAGGAGGCCCAGGTCCTTGAGGGAGCCATCTCTCTTGAGGAGGTAAGGGTGGCTCTTGAGTCAATGAAGGATTACTCCTCCCCAGGTTCAGATGGTCTTCCAAAGGAGTTTTATTTGACGTTTATTGATGTTATTGGTCCCACTTACGTGGAATTTGTGAATAAATGCTTTGAAGATTTTCTTTTGTGTGAATCTCAACGTTTAAGCTATATCACTCTAATTTGTAAGGACCCAGAACGTGCTTCTAATTTAAAGTTTTGGCGTCCTATTTCTCTATTGAATCTTGATTACAAAATTATATCCAAGGTTTTGTGTAATCGTTTAAATTGTGTCATGTCTACATTAGTTGACCTGGACCAGACTTGTTCTGTTCCAGGCCGGAGTATATCCGATAATTGTCATCTATTGCGTAATGTCATTGATTATGTTAACCAGAAATGTTTGTCTGCTCTTTTTCTTTGCATTGGCAATGAGAAAGCCTTCGATCGCGTCTCCCATCATTATCTTTTTAGACTCTTAGAATCTTTTAACTTTGGGCCTAACTTCAGGAAGTGGATAAAACTCTTGTATTCAGAGTCTAAAAGTTCTGTTTTAGTTAACGGTTTTCTTTCTGAGGAGTTTGCTCTTAATAGGGGAGTTCATCAGGGATGCGCTTTAAGCCCATTGTTGTATGTTCTCTCCTTGGAGCCTCTTCTTAACAAAATCCGGGCAGATCCGAAAATTCTGGGGCTTAAGGCCCCTGGTTCTAAAAGAGTAGCCAAAATTTCCGCGTTTGCAGATGATGTTACCTGCATCCTTACATCTCGGCCTTCTGTATTACTTGTCCTTAATCTTTGTACTCTTTTTGGTTCCGCTTCTGGTTCTAAAATTATTTTTTTAAAAACGTATGGGTTATGGTTAGGGGGCTGGTCCGGTTCTATTGACCAGCCCTATGGTATTACATGGACGTCTAGTCCGCATAAAATTATTGGTGTTCGTTTTGCCTCGGTATCTGATAATATTTTATATGAATGTAACTGGCGTCCTATCTATGAAAAGATTGTCTCTGTATTGAATTTATGGAAGTATCGTCATTTGTCTTTCAAGGGTCGTTCCATTTTGTTACACGTTATTGCTTTCAGTAAATTATGGTATGTGGGTTCGGTATTACCGTTACCCAAATCTTTTGTAAACATGTTTTTGTATTCCCAGTTCAATTTCTTTTGGGGTGGCTCTCATGAGTGCCTCAAACGTGAAGTTTTGTACAATTCTATGTCTGATGGTGGTTTTCGTTTAGTCGATATTTGTTCCAAGCTGAAAGCTTTTCATGTTATGCATATTAAACGATTGCTGATGTTGTATTCGTCTGATGAATGTCCTATGTGGTGTTTGTTTGCAGTTTACTGGCTAGGCCATAAACTGCGTAATTTGTGTCCCGCTTTTGGAAGAAATGTGATTCCGCATTCAACTAATATGTCATCTTTTTATTCTGTTGTTTGGGATTCGTATCGGGATTTTCGTCATGTGGCTCCGGATGCGGATCTCACAGTTTTGGTTACCAAGAAAGTATACATGTTGTTGTTAAATGATCATCATGTTGTTCCGCGTGTTGTTTCTTTGTACCCAAAAATTGATTTCAAATCTGTTTATAGTAATCTAAGTAATGACATTTTAGCAAATAATGTTAAAAACTTTTTGTTTAAATGTGTTAACCATATTTTGTATACTGGCGACTTTCTGTCCAGAATGTACCCTCGTCGGTTTGGTTGTTACTTTTGTAGCTCAAATACGGAATCTTTGGAGCACTTGTTTTACGAGTGTCCTATGATTTTCCCTATTTGGCAGTATATGTCAACACTTATTGAAGAATTGACTCGTTTTCCTGTGACCTTTTCTCCTGAGCTTGTTATATTCTCCTTTTTTAACAAATCTCCGAATAGATTTTATAATGATTTGTTTTTGTACCTTGTTTCGGAAATGAAGTGGACTGTGTGGAAGTGCAGGAATGAGGCCAAGTATCGCCAGCGCACTTTCACACGGAAAGCTATCATTTATTTGTTTCTTATGTCTGTTCGTTCCAGGGTTCGTTTAGATTATTTCCGTATGTCTGTAAATAGTTTCTTAGACCGATGGTCATGTGATACCCGTTTGTGTTTCATAATGAATGATGGTGTTGTATTTCATATATAGATTGCTTGTAAAGATAAATTACCATATATCTGCTAATCATTCTGTTAGCCCCCACTTCCTTCTGACTGTGATAGTTTATTTTAATAATTGTGGAAGTAGGGGGATGTTTTATCCTGTACAATATGTATTATCAGTATGCGGGTAATAAATTCAACGGTACTGAAAACATAAAAAAAAAGATGAGGAACATCCGAGGCGTGGTTATTGCTAGTTGAAAACTATTCCCAATACCCCGCGCTGGCGATCTGAAATACGGTCGCCGGTCGCAATTTCTGCATGCTCCAACGGGAGCAAAAAGTTAATCAAAAACAGACATCACATTTCACCTGACGCTTTACCTAGCAGCTAAAACTCGTTTATTTGAACTGCACAATCTTGTTTAACTTACATGATCGTATGTCAATATTGTGATTTCGCGCATGTGTGATAACAATAGCTCGAGGGAAGTATTGTTGCAACAGTAGGCCTAAACATACGAATCCGGTTAGAAATAGCACAAACTTGTGGTGAAACAGGGAAAGTGTGTGTTCTGCATGATACACCCACGTAAGATGAATTAGCTGATAGTGGTCACCAGATTACCAGTTCATGAAGGGACTATTTGACCGCATAACCCTATCAAGCCGGGGGTGGGGAGGGGCAGGGCATAATGACCCGCCAGAACTCTAGTCACAAATATAACTCAGACCCTGTAGGTGTATATCCTTTGTCAATGAGACGTCTTCACCAAACGTCATTCTCCTAAAGTATATGCACGTTACGCTGTGGACAGGCCAGTTCGATGACGTAACAAACGGTCAACGTCAATGAAGACACAGACATGTTCCTTAGTTACACCACGGGTGCGGAAATCGCCAGAAAGGCATCATTTATAATACACGAGATTAGCCATGAGTCGCATAGACAGTATAAGCTGAAGAAGTGGAGTCCCTCTTTCGGCTGTGAGGAGATGGCTGTAACGCAAGATCGTAGGCATTGTGCGGAGTTATTGTGTTATCTGTACGACGAAAACTCATTGGATTACTGGACAACGACCTGGAACGCCCTTGGACTATGGATTAGATGATGATTTGGACTCATTGGTGAGACACCCTTCAGTTTTTTTACATTCCAGCAGTGCTGTGGTTTTTGTTTCGTTAATGATGTCGGAAGACGGCGATGACAGTGTTCTCGAAGACGAGCAAATATGCGAGCGGTCTGTGGACCAAGGAGTTATTCGCCGAACTGTGGTGGTATCGTTCAAAGGCCGTATACCAAGAGAAGGGCTGTGTACGCCAATCTACAATATTGTGCCGGAAGGAAGTATTCGAGGGATTTCTCCCGGGGAACGCCCTGGCCAGTGGCTGGTAACTTTTTATAAAGCCCAGCATGCCGCGCTCGTCTTAGCAGCAGGGACGCTTCATGCGCGTAATGGTAGCATTCTGACTGTTACGGTCTACAGTAAAGCGATGGTGGAATTACGCATTTTCAGATTGCCTCCTTATGTCACAAACTGGGCGATCGATAGGGCACTTCGGCCGTATGGTCTACCGGAATCCATCGCTCACGAAACAGGAATACCTGGGTACCCCAGGATGGAGACAGGTGTCCGCCATGTTTCCTTTGTTTGTGCGCCGCAGGATAGAGACAGGATTCCTCTTGAAATGAAAATTTTCAATACTAAGGCTCTCGTTACTGTGCGCGGTGCCCCTCCCACGTGCTTGACCTGTCACCGAAAAGGACATGTTGCGAACCGCTGTGAGACGCCACGATGCCGGAGGTGTTACGCTTTCGGCCACTTCTCCGATGACTGCACCATCAATCGCCCGACCTACGCCAATGCTTTGAGGGTGGGTCCACGGCCAGATACGCAGGCGCACTCCGGCGCGGAAGAGGACGTGGACATTCCAGTACCCCTCCAGGACACCAACACTACAGGGAAGAGCGGACCGCTGGATGGTGCTAACGAGGTGGGGTCCGACCCTGCGAACCAGGACTCGGTGGAGGAGCCGGTGATTCAAGCCACTCCGCCCCCCCCCCAGATGAGAAAGTTTCTACTGAATTTCAGGAGGGAGCTACATGTACAGATGAAGTGAATGGTGCAGTTGAAGTTGTGGACGGTGAAGGCGGTGTTGTGGTCCAGGCTCACCTTCACATCATCCCTGCCACCCCAGTCGAGGGCGCTCCTGGGGATTCCAACAACGGCGAGGACATGGACTCCTCTGTTTGTAAAAAACGTGATCGAGACTCGTGTGCTAGCGACCGGGACTCAGATAGTGCGGCGACCATCACCGAGGAATCGAGTGAATCCTGGGAGACGGGTTGGAAGAAAAGAAGAAACAGAAAAGCTAAGAAGAAACGCCAACAGCCCGAGTCGGACAGTGACATCGCATCGTCAGGTATGGACTTGGATGCCATTTCTGTTTCTCCGTTATCCCCGTGCCCTGGTACCCCTTTGCATGACTCGGGAGGAATAACCTGATTGTAGACTATTTTTGATTGATATATGAATAACGACCTGGACATGGATAAGGACTCACGATCATTGATTACTCCCCTACACACTCGCACATACATGCATACACACATTACACTTTGCAAAACCCCTTGCGGGTCTAACCCTTCCACGGGTCTCCCCCTTTATGGGGCTTTTCCCTTCAATGGGTATTTCTCTTGGTTTGGTGTAAATGTTATAAATGTATACCATCGCCACAATTAACTGCAACGGACTACGAGATGAGGCGAGGCGTGCCCTCCTCATGTCGTGGTCCGTTAGGAATAAGGTTGACATCGCATTTCTACAGGAAGTGTATGTAACTAATATGTTCGAGGCCAAACAATGGGAGGAGGGTTTTAATAAAGTTTGGCCTTGCAAGGCGTATTGGAGTTTTGGCGCAAATATGAGTAGGGGGGTGGGTATTTTGGTTTCTTCTGGGTTAGCGGCAAAATTTCAAAATTTTAGATATGACCATGATGGTCGGTTTTTGTATTTAGATCTCGAAATTAATTGTAAACCAATACGCCTTATATGTGTTTACGCTCCAAACGATGCCAAAGATCGAAGGAATTTCTTCAATTTTTTGGTGCCGTACCTTGTGTGCAATAAACCCATTGTACTTGAGGGGATTTTAACTGTGTGGAGGATATAGAGCTAGATAAATTGGGTGGGGATCGAAATTCGGGCTCTGCTGGGGCGGAGATTTTGAAATCTTTTGCTAAAGACTTCGATTTAGTCGAAGTCTTCCGCCGCCTATATCCTTCTAAACGACAGTACACTTGGTATGCACACAATGTCGCTTGTCGTTTGGATCGTTTTTATGTTTCATCATCAATTATTTCGAAATGTATATCTACCAGGATCCTTGCCTCCACGTTTTCCAACCATGATCATGCCACTCTGAATTTGGAGTCGTCTGGTGGTGGTGTTGGTGTGGGGCCTGGATTCTGGAAGTTCAATTCTTTATTATTGAAAGATGTTATCTTTCATGAGTCAATACAGGTTCTAGTCAATTATCATAAGACTTTATGTCCGGATGGCATTTCTTTGGTTTGGTGGGATAATTTAAAATCTGAAATTAGGGATTTATCCGTCAAATTTGGCAAAATGCACACAAAAAAGCGAAACGAAATTATTGATAGGCTGTATCAGCATTACCGGGAGTTACAGAAGGCTGACCGCAATAACCCCGGTGAATATTTAGATCAAATTTTGGAACTTCGGAAACAACTGAAACATATTCATTTGAAAAACTATCATGGAACCAAAATTAGATCAAAAGCAAAAACTTTAGATAATCAGGAAAAACCTTCCAAATTCTTCTTCCAAAAGGAATATGCCAATTCCAAAAGAAATTACTTACGGAGCTTCAGACTCCTAACGGACCTGTAATGGCGCATGATCGCATCGTCGATGAGTGTCGGAATTTTCACATCAATCTATTGTCTTCCGAACCTATCGATGATGATCTTGCTAAATTATTTTTGGATGATGTTCCTGTCTTAGATGAGCCTGATCGCCTTGTGTGTGAAGGTCCCATCACGAGACAGGAGATCCACGATGCCCTTAAGGGAATGAACTCCGACAGGTCACCGGGTAACGATGGCCTGTCGAAGGAATTTTACCTTCATTTCTTTGAAGTTTTGGGAGATATCCTTGTCTCCGTTTGTAACTTGGCCTTCGGGGAGGGCTCCTTGTCGGATTCACAGAGATTGGGTTACATCTCTCTGATCTGCAAGGATCCCTCTCAGTCGGACAATCTAAAATGCTGGCGTCCCATTTCTCTCCTTAATGTGGATTACAAAATTATTTCTAAAGTACTTACTAACCGCATGCAATGTGTGTTGTCTAGTATCATTGTGGACGATCAGACATGTAGCGTGCCTGGTCGTTCGATACTGGATAACATACATCTTTTGCGCTGCGTCTCTGATTATGTTGATCAAAAAAATCTGTCTTGCGCTTTTGTTTCACTCGATCAAGAGAAAGCTTTTGATCGAGTTAGTCATGATTTTATGTTTCGTGCCCTGCGCGCTTTTGGTTTCGGTCCCTCATTCATTCAATGGGTCCGTCTTTTATATACTAATATATCTAGTTCAGTTATTGTCAACGGTTTTCTTACCGACCCCTTTCCAGTCACCAGAAGTGTTCGCCAGGGTTGTAGTTTGTCTCCCCTTTTATATGTTTTGTGTCTGGAGCCTTTCGCGATTCAAATCCGGAAGGATCCAGAGATAAGGGGGGTCAAGTTGCCTGGCTCTCCTAGAGAGGCAAAGATATCCCTGTATGCGGACGACAGTACAGCTATTTGTTGTACTGAGCGTTCCATACAGAGGATAATTTATTGGAGTAATCTTTTCTCTGGGGCCTCCGGTTCGAAATTAAATATTTTGAAAACCAAAGGAGTGTTCCTGGGGAAGTGGAAAACCCGTTCGGACCATCCATTCGGGATCTCCTGGGTGGACGGTGCGAAAATCCTCGGAGTTTTCGTGGGTATGAACCTTATTTCAAATACATGGGACCCGATTCTTAAAAAATTCACCAAGGTATTAGACTCTTGGAAGTTTCGGGGTCTGTCCCTGTTTGGAAAAAGCGTTTTGCTCAAGGCCGTTGCCTTGAGCAAACTACTTTATGTTGGCAGTGTGATGGATCTTCCGGAGGACTTACTCCGGAAGTTCCAGAAACTTATGTTTTCCTTCTTATATAAGACAACTGCCTTTGAGCCTATTGCTCGCCATTCTGTGTATACGGGTTTTTCAGAGGGTGGTCTCTCTGTGGCCCATCTCGCCTCAAAACTGGATGCATTGCGCTTGATGCATCTTTGGAAATTTGTTAACGGTTCTGAGGCGAAATGGGCTTATTTTGCCCGTTATTGGATCGGATTATCCTTGCGATCTGTTAATCCTCAATTTGCGGATAACAGTTTCCCGCATTCGGACTTTGTTCCTCCTTTCTATAAGAATTTAAAGACACCTTTCGGCGATTTTCGGCCCTTTATCCAAATTTTGATTGGTCTCAACCATGCTCGTCCAAAAAATTCTATCTCTTATTAATCCGTCCAATTTGTCAGCAACCGCGTGTTATTGGCATTTTTCCCACTATTGATTTCAAAATGGTGTGGAAAAATATTCAGAATAAATGTATTGACCCTTCTGTCCGGGACGTGTCATGGCGACTTAGCCATGATATCATTCCGGTAAATTATTTATTGTATAATCATCATGTTACTCGACGGCTTCAGTGCTATTTTTGTAATGGCATTGAGACCGTAGAGCATTTATTTGTATTTTGTCCGAATGTCCGCCTGGTTTGGAACCTGGTCTTTGGCTGGGTTTCGGACCTGTCCGACATTCGTCTTAATCGAGACAGCAGGGTTATTCGTTTCGGCCTCCTTCCAAAATTCAACTCAAAGATCAATTTTGAAATTGCTTTAATTTTGATTTTTGAAGCTCGTTGGTGCATTTGGCTCGCACGTAACGAGTCCAAATTTGAAAACAAACCTGCTGTTCCAGCAACAATAATCGTCAAATTTCTCGCTAGAATCCGTGCTAGGATTCTGGCAGATTTTTGTAGATTTTCTACAGAATATTTTGTTAAATTCTGGTGTTCATCGGACACATTTTGTAAAATCGAGAACGAAAAAGTTATCTTTTTGTTTGACTGATGTTGTATATATATTTCTTTACTAGCGTACATGTATCGCGGGGAAGGGAGGGGGGAGTCATGTTATAACATGATACATGTACGCTTTCTTGCTGTATTTGTTTTCTGGCACAAATTGAGCCTTTCTTTGGTATAGGAGATATAGCCTGGGGATAGGGTTTCCCAGGTTAAATTCTCTAGTATACAGTTCGGCAGATTTCTATGCCTATTGTTTGTTGGTGGGCGAGGTAGAGATCTGGACTTGTTGGACCGGTTTTGGAGGTCATGGGGTGCGCCTGCTATTGTCCTCACTGGCTGCGTCGGTCAGACCGTGTTACTGCATTATGCAGTGCATTGTCTGGCTTTCGTACCCGGTGTGGTTTTCTTTAGCGGTGTATCCTTGCTCTCCGAGGCCGGCCTAGCAGTCCTGTTTCTCTCCCTTCCCTAATATTAATTTATTATTAAAACTACCTTTTGTCCAAAATATTGTATTTTGGACGGAGGGTTTGTTTTTATCTTGTAACTACAATGTAGTATTTGACATTTCTGAATGGTTTTTCATGATCTGATGGGCTCACTATTTCTCTATGAATTATTGGGCTCATCTATATCAAAATATATATACCTGTGTAAATGTTTGTTTTGTCGCATATATATTAGGAGGGCTGTGTGGGTAGTCTCAAGCAGTCCGGTCGACACTCAGCTTGCTGAGAATAGACCGGGCTGCCATTCCGAGGGAGTTATTGTCCGAGACTCCCACACAGCTTTCGATAGTGTGAGATATATCGGTTTTGTAAATATTATATTATTCATATACACATTTAACTTTAAATGATAACTTATTAATGTTAATAAATGTAAAGCATAGAAGGCCTTGTATATACATTCTAGTCCTTAATTTTAACTTTTGGCCTTCTATATCTCTGTATTTCTTTTTAACCAAGTCGGTTTAATAATTTTTGTTTTGTAAGCCAGTATATGTCCATGTAAACTTTGTATAGTCATCCCTGGATGAATAAAACTTATTTAA
>JAVTVY010038153.1:0-17147 GCA_036873755.1 Hanleya hanleyi | reverse complement strand
CGCCGGGGTCAAAGGTCATTTCCGGCCACCACCACCACCACCGGGCGTTGACGCCCGGTGGCGGCGTTGGTGGCGTTGGTGGTGGCGTTGGTGGCGTTGATGGTGGCGTTGGTGGCGTTGGTGGTGGTGTTGGTGGTGTGCGGTGGTGGTGTTGGTGGAGTCGGTGGTGGTGTGTGTGGTGGTGGTAGAGTCTTTAAATGTAGGAATGAACATGTGTCCATCATCAGTCCATATGTATTGGTCGACTGATGAACATGTCGTGTACGTGTACGTTCTGTGAGAGAGCATTCTCTCGTCGCGATAGTATGCTCAGGCACATTCAACGCAAACACAACCAAGAGACACAGCCGAGTCCCGCTATAGGTCCAACAAGAGCAGTAGAGCATCCCTATACGATGACGGTGAGCGGCCCTACAGGGTGTGGAAAGACATCCTGGGTGATGAAGTTCTTAGAGGGAGGTGTGGCAACCCCAGCTCCGACACGTGTTGTTTGGTGTTATAGCCAATGGCAGCCCGCCTACGAAACTACAAGGTTACAGAATGTGAGCTTTGTCCCAGGAATTCCTCACGACATAGACGAACCCTATTACTTCGATTCCGAGCAGACCAACGTGGTAGTTCTCGATGATCTGATGAGTGCGGCCAAGGACAATTCGAAAATCGCCGACCTATTCACCAAAGGGTCCCATCATCGCAATCTGTCCGTCATCTATTTGACTCAGAATCTCTTTCCTCAAGGGAAGGCGTCCAGAGATATTGCCTTGAACTGCCAATACTTTGTGTTGTTCTCCAATCCCATTGACAGAGCACAAATCCGTGTGTTTGGTAGTCGAATTTATCCTCAGAACATTGACCATTTTATGCGGGCGTTTCAAGAAGCGACAATTCGTCCGTACGGCTATCTGTTCGTAGATTTAAAAGCCCATACCCCCGAAGATCGTCGGCTGACGACCCACCTGTTACCCGGCGAGGAATCACCACAACGGCATATACCCCTACACCATGCGCCGAGTCCACTCGTGGCAGAGCAGCAGCAGCAGCAGCAGCAGCCCACCCCCATACAGCGGGTCCGCTTCATACCATCAGTCCCGGAATATCACCCAACCGTGAAGGCCCAACACGAGGTTGAAGAACATAACGTGAACTCGAGGCTATGGAAGGATTTGTTCAAAGAAAGTATGGACGCCGAGATGGGCGAGATTTTGGAGGCCACAGGAAACAAGTTTCAATGCAAAGGGTATTCGAAAGAGGAAGCTGCAATTTTAGCCCATAACAGATTGGCACCCAGACTACGACGGGCTTTACGTCAGCAGTATGTCGACTTACTGACCCATATGAAATTGTTGGATAAGGACCCAGTCCATATGGAAATTGAAAGAACAGCGTCGATGTTGAAAACCTCGGGCATGAACTGGAAAGCGGCGTATGTCAGAGCAATAGCACAAAAGAAACATTTGTTCGAACGCATCATTAAACAACGTTAAAGCATTAAGAAAGTGTGTTAAAGCGTTGAGACGAGCGTTAAGGCGCAACGACGGGCGTTGACGAGCGTCACTGCATTTCGATGAATTGGTGTCAATTCCATGAAATCAGAGCTTCTGAGCTAATTCACCAGGGCGTTGAAGCGTTGAGCTAAGCGTTGATGGGCGTTACTGTCTATAAAAGCGAGCGTATTCCCAAAACACGCACAGTCGTCGTTCAACCGTCAACATGGCTTATACTTGTTCTGAGTGTGAACGCACGTTCACCAGACATTACGATATGATGCGACACCAGAAAAATATACATGGGACTGAAGACGCCGAGGAGCCCGTTGAGGCAGATACTGATACAGAGATTGATGAGAGTGCATCGACTGATACCGAATCCAAGATGGCTGACAGTCTATCTACTGATATGGAGAGCTTGACCTCAGAGAATCAGCCTTCATCCCAGGAAAGTGAGGCAGAACCTACCTTCTGGGATCGTATTGTGACAGCAGCTATCAATACTCACGCTGAAGCGATCGAGGACGCCGGAGAGGATAATTTACAACAGACGTACACCCAAATGCGCCCCCGCATCAGGAAAACAGCCATGGCGATCTATGAACAGTATACCTTACTACCGCTTGAAATGAAAGGGGACCCCACGCACAGGTCCATCATGAAGACCAAGCGTCACTTGGAAGAGGATATGGGTTTACCACCCACCGAGGCCCTGGAAAATGCGATTAGAATGCGCAAACAACTGTTTCAGGACATGCTGCCCGATGAATATCCAGGCCTGCCTGACGATGATTAGAACAAACGGTTCAGAGCGAACATGGCCGAAGACGGAACTCTCTGAAATGGCGGCTTTTGATTGGACAAGAATACATCTAACGGGCAAGAACGGACATGACATGCAAATGGTGGTCTCTGATTGGACAAGAGTCTTTCTTGAATTGTAAACATACCCAACGCGGCTCCCCCAGCGTGGGTATGTTATGATGGAGGGGAAAATAAACTATATGAAAAAAAAAATTGTTGTTTTTGTTGTTCTCTCATGTGTCATCCTTGTTGTTGTTGTTGTTCTCTCTCCGGTCTATATCATGGTGTTATGCTAGAGCGTTAAGGCGTAACTATGAGCGTTGACGGGTGTCACTGCATTTCCAATGAATTAATGACAATTCCATGAAAATCAGAGCTTTTGGGCTAATTCACCAGGGCGTTGAAGCGTTGAGCTTGGCGTTGGCGGACGTTGCTACAAGATGACACCTCACACGACGCATTCGAACCGTGAATAGCCCATCTCGACCCCAAATACCTTCCTTCACTGCCCGAAAATGGCCACTTTCGCTATTACTCGTACCGATGACGTCACTGATGACGTCACAGATGACGGGAACATCCCTCAAATCGGTATGTACACCCCGAGAACTACAAGATGACACCTTCCAGGACGCATTCGAACCGTGAATAGCCCATCTCGACCCCAAATACCTTCCTTCACTGCCCCAAAATGGCCACTTTACTTACTACAACCAACTGCGCATGCGCAGATTAACGCGACTTGCATTCAAAAACACACCATTCTGACTCTACCCCACACAAGCTTCACTTTGACACCTCACACGACCCATTCGAACCGTGAATAGCCCATCTCTATCCCAAACACACCCCTACATAGCACCCAAAATGCCTGTTTTCTATACTACGGGCCAGGCTGCCCATGCGTAGACTATTGAACACAGACGAACCATTAGTGTAGTCAAGTGCTCCTCCACGAGAGCTTCAAAATAAGACCGCACTCGACCCCATTGGACCATGAGGGACTCACCTAGACTCCAACATGTCCACCCCGTATGGACCTATACACCCATAGCCATGCAGTATAGGCCTATGGGCCTAACCAGGCCTCGGTGACTTTTTTCAAAAATTTCACCGATTCGCACGGGGACACTTCCTATCATGTTCTAAATGACGAGACGAGTAAAACGAGACCCCACAACCCTACCGCAAATGTATAGAAGTACGTTTCCCAGGGGGACAAACATTGATCCTATACCCTCAGTATGGGACTATATGGGGTTCGGTGACTTTTTCAAAAATTTCACCGATTCGCACGGGGACACTTCCTATCATGTTCTAAATGATGAGACGAGTAAAACGAGACCCCACAACCCTACCGCAAATGTCGAGAAGTAGGTTTCCCAGGATGGTCCTATACCTCCCATACCCCATATAGGCATTTTCCCGTAATTTAGGATAAAGTCCGTATTCCGTATTTTTTCAGGAAAATTTTTACATACACCCACCCTGGAACTAGGGGGAGATAACTCTATTGACAGGCGAGCCCCGTTAAGCCCGGCGACCTATATACCACCCATACCCCATATAGGCATTTTCCCAGGTTTTTCGATAAAGTCCGTTTTCCGTTTTTTTTTTTTCAGGAAAAATTTTACATGCACCCACCCCATTGCCTGAATGCCTCTTCACCTAGGCTTCACATTGATACCTCACTCCACCCCATTCGACCATTAGGGGCTCCCCTAGCTCCAACACGGCTATTTCCATACCCTTGGGCCACCGCGCATGCGCACAATGCCGCTATTTCAACCCCACACCCAGTCCATTAGATGCCCCTTCATGAATGCTTCACTTTGATACCTCACTCGACTCCATCGGTCCACTAGGGGCTCCCCTAGCTCCAAAAAGGCTATTTCCATACCCTTCGGCCACCGCGCATGCGCAGAAGGCCGATATTTCAACCCCACACCCAGTCCATCAGATGCCCCTTCACGAATGCTTCACTTTGATACCTCACTCGACCCAATCGGACCATGCAGCGTATTTCCAGTCTAGGGACTACTTTTTCTCCGCGGAAGCTTTTTTCCCCGACCGCATCACCGCCAGACATGACCGCATCACCGCGGAGGAATAATCGTGATGACGTCATCAGTTTATGTGTACTTTGCGGATGTTGAAAAGTTCCCACCAAGAGCTCTGCCACATACCCCACCCGTAGAGAGCCTCACAAAGTTCCCCCTTAAATTTTACCCGGGGGAACAAATAAGTAGGTCAATCCTAAGGAATTTGCCTTTTATATACTACTAACGTGAAATCTCCCGCCAAATAATTGTCATATGGGGAACCCACGACTCGTGTGATTTCCAATAGGGATTGCAATGGTTCCCGACGAAATTTTGAAAAGTTTCTGGACACAAATGAATGCTTACGTCACAAAAGGTGTGCATCCTTTGCAGCGCTTCCACCGGGTCTCTTTATTCGAGGGTACTAAATTCGCGCGTGTACATGTACTCATAGCTTCGCGCTGGTACAGATGGCCGGTATGCGAGGTAAAGAAAAACCTGCGCTTTCATAAAAAGTAAATTTTCACGAAAGAAAAACTCGCATTCCAGATAGTATAATTGGAAACTTCCTCGAGAATCTCTGAATCGGCAAAAAGATAAAGGACGAGTGTCATTCACCAGGATGCGAGTCGGAAGTGAGAAGTCAAATTCAAAGTCAGAGGTCAAAAACGTAAAACTCCGAAGAACTCTCTCGGCTTTTTCTTTTCTTTTTTTTTAGTTTGGGGGGTGAGGGTTGGGGAGATAGCGACTGAAAAAATATATATTCCCATGCTTCAATCGTTATCTGTGAATCCGATCAACAACCTAGCCGGATAATCTGTCAAAAATTATCCGTCGTCTGGGTAAGGTTGAAGGGTCATCGGAAGCTCGAACTGTGATACAGGCAAAAACTGTTGTTGTTGTAGTCTGGAAAAATAACTCTGCCTCACGAGGCGCTCTCTCGGCTTTTTCTTTTCCTTTTGTTTGAAGATGGGGGGGAGGGGGAGATAGCGACTGGAAATATATATCTTCCCATGATACTTCAATCGTGCGCTCATGAATTCCACGGAAAAGCGGACATTGCTAAACAGCCCTTTTTCGCATAAAATTCACTCCACATTCTGTCGTAGACCCTATATTAGCATGCTGTTTGTTCTATTCGCTTCCTATGATCCCCGGGAACAAGCCAATAATAGAGAAGATGTGTTTTAATAGCGAAATATTTTTCCCGCAATTTTTTAACACGAAGAACTCAGGGAAATTCTAAATTGTCAGAGAAGAAAAATTGCAGTTTACTGAAAACTATACTATTTTGAACATCTGCAGAAAAGATATGCATGTGGCGGGAGCTGTATACCTTAGTAAAAATAAGAGGTCAGAGTTTTAATTTTCTAAGTAGAAGAGATAAATTCACTCTTGGAATATTTTTTTGAAGAAAATGTGTAATTAATAAAGCACTTTTACCGATAAGATTTAAAAAGCGCACTCGTGATTCCATCACGATTTTTTGTCGATTCCGTCACGGACTAGATTTAACCCCTGGGATGATCCAGTCGCGTTTTTCTCACGATGAAAAAAATCTTATCATCCTTGGGTACTGTATGTTAGTAAGAGATGTCATATAAGAATAGTCAGATTGAAACAGAGCAGCAAAAAAATAGACAAGCAACACTAGTCAAGAGTCATGTCCGTTTCAGGTGATTCCGTCACGAACATTTCGAAGCATGATTTACTGAAAATGCTGGATCATCTGTAGATTTTTCATGGATCCGTAAACAGATGTCATATAGAATAGCAAACTAAACTTGAAACTACATGGGTATGACCACGGAACTTCCGAGTACATGACTTTGAATAAAGAAAAAGTCTTCCCAACGGTGATTCCGTCACGGTGGAATTCATGATTTGTGAATCCGATCAACAACCTAGCCGGACAATCTGTCAAAAATTATCCATCGTCTGGGTAAGGTTGAAGGGTCATCGGAAGCTCGAACTGTGATACAGGCAAAAACTGTTGTTGTTGTAGTCTAGAAAAATAACTGGCATGCACTCTATGGAGAAGGGCCTCGTGAGGCACAAAGTGCAATTTTTTGTTGTTGTTTATCTGCAAATCCGCTCAACTCGATGGGTATCTTTCACTTGTTCTCACAGTTGCCTGGCCTGTGTGATATTGGGTGGTCGAAGTCTACGTATAGTTTTTTTCAATAAATTATGGAAATTAATATAAACATATATACAGATATTTTTTTAAATAGATTTTTTTATAAGTGTATTTCTCTTTCATCTTTGGCTCAATTAAAGTCATTCTCTAAAATGTGAAGCCGAGTTAATACAGTTTTTAATTATTTACCAAACCCTGTCCTCTATGACATAGAATAAAAGAGAAGTTGGGAATAGAACCGCTCAACACAGTCATTTCTAAACATCAAGTTGTACATAAGTATTTTTACTTACTCTGTACAAGCTGAGGGCATTTTTGTGGCTTTTGAAAATTTTGAGATTTTTGCGAGTCTGTCCATATTTAACTAAGCGACGTCCAAGCGAGCTAATGTACGCGCGTTATATTCATATCAAGTATGGTGCGGCTTGTGTTCAATGAGGCTTGGAATGTTTATACAATTAATTTTCTTCTCACTGTGTTACACAATAAATATTTGCTGCGTGGAATCCAGTCATTTGTTCCATAGGGGCAATATTCTCATCAGCCATCACCATTCAATGTGAATGTGATACATGTACAAGTCCATGCTCACTGATACAGTAAGGTGAAGGCGAAGGTGACCTGTAACACCAGTATACAAAATTATACCGAGCGCATTGAATCCTCATCATATGATGTTGAGACAGATCAGAACGAAGTGTCGGTAAAATCAGGTGTGTTTTGAAGAACATTCTCTCATCAATGATGATGCTATACTGTACACATACAAAATATGAAGTGTTGCTGTGTTGGGCCTATAGCACAAAATCACAAGCAAGTTGGTACAATTAGGCACACAGGGTCTCATTTCTGTCGCTAACGTGTTGATTTGGGTGAGGGGATCCTCTCATGGGGAGGTGTGGGTGGGATGGGGCCTAATGTCTCAAGCACTTTTCCAGGTTTTCCATCAATATACTCTATTCCATACCCCAATATTTCAAGCACGTCAAATCAAACAAAAATTATTTGCTGGGAATGTGACTTTCACATCCCTGTCTGGACATGCTAGTGAGGAACCCTCAATCCCAGATTAATTACCATTGATGAAGCTAACGTCCAACAAATGCAAAATTGAGCTTGGCGTCCGGCCGTATGTTATTCAGTGATGTATTACGCTACGGACCCTGTTGCCTCGACGGAGGTCTCTGCGCTCATCCAGCGCTTGTTAAGAACATAGATATATATAAATTTTGTATCATCGATCTGCTTGCAAACATCTGCATGTTTCAACTTGACATCTTATGAGAATTCTCTGGTCATTCCAAATAAGTATTCTCTCTGATATGTACCGGCACCCAAACTAATGGCGTATTTAAAAAAAAATAGTGACGTCTAATTTTTTCGAATTAAATTTATTTCTCCAGCAGATAGCCGATTTTGCCTTTAATTCCCGTTAAAACGAGCCCAGCCGGTGACACGCAAATAATTTTGTGGATTTTTTTTGTGGAATTCTAAATATTACATTCTAGGAACTCCAACAGTTTTTATATAGTCAAATGACTATATGACATGAGGAAAACATGACCCGCTCTCCAAAATGTTTAATAGCTGCTAAGTTCGTGCAGGGGCGATGTTCGCATATATTAACAGCCATGGGACTCGAAGTTTATTGGGTACCGAGTCATATACGGAGATGGCCGAATGCAGCCCGTACTAATTATCGGAAACTGAAGACAAGGTGATAGTTATTTTTCAAATCACTCAGAGGTGGTTTGCCCACGTGCTATTGAGTATACTACACACACGACACTGATCACCAAAATGGAACCACTTTAATTTAACGCTATATGGACTGTAAAAGTTTCAGTCAAAATAAAGCCCCATTGAGTAAAACAACCCGAAAAATTATTTTTATCATTGGTCAGCCCGGTTTTCAATTTGGTGAATAAAAATTATTGCCAGATAATGATATTTGTGTATGTACACTTAGAGTTATCTGCCCCTAACCCTGTTCTGATGCACCTAGACACCCTTGCACGAGGTACCCATAGCAACAATCGATTGCATCAGCATTCATTCAGCCTTTTAGATGCTGGATGCCATACTGAGAAGACGCAAAATTTATTCACCGTTATTGGTACTGGAAAAATAGTTTGTATACTTCACACGTCATTATGGTATCTTATGTGTTAGTGATGGGTCACAAAACCATCTCCCCCCGGTCATTTCCCCCCCAAATTGGTCATCTCCCCCCCAAGATTTTTGGTCACTTCCCCCCCAGTTTTGCCATCTCTCCCCCCTAAAAAAATAATTAACTGTAGGACGAAATTTAATATTATACATTAACAACTTTTCAAGGTTAAATTGCAGTTTGAATGTAGATTTGATGCTGCTATCACCATATCTCATACAGTATTATAGCCAGCCCTTGTAACTTAAGTTCAATGATGTACATGTATCTGGTAGTTGACCATGTTTAAAAGAACTCTCCATGTACATTGTACAAGTTATGATCGACAAGTGCTTTACAGTAATTGGGTTATATGGAATAGGAAATTCTAATTTTCAATCAAATGGTAGTGTGTTTATCTACACATGTAAACTGTAGCCTGAACACATATTCTATTTCACATTTTAATATTTCATCACAGACCACATCAGACTCCAAATTCAGGTCAAATTGCCCAGTTGTGGTGAAATGTCCTGCATCAACCTATTAAAAGTCAGCCATTCTGCATGCTATCCAATGAATTTAAATCAGTTTGTATTGGGACATTTTGTGGGTATCATGTAAGTTACTTTACTTTCAATGCTGTTTAATAGTTTATTAAAATATTTGATCTTCAGAAGTCCATGGCCAATCTCCACAGGCGACAATGTTACTGTTGTACTCCACAGGAGATTAGAGTAAGAGTTCCTAAGTGAGATGATAATAATTTGTTATACTTCACAGGTGTTAATGAAACCAGCCTCAAAGTAAACAGTAAGCATTGCCTCACAAAAGGACACCATGATAGGATAGCATTCATAAAAAGAACGTTTTAGAACATCAAAGAAATGAGAAATAGGTGTAATTTGTAATAATATAATATTTTATGATGACCAGTTATACTCATACTCAAGTAATTTACCCCGAAAATATTTGGGGGGGAAATGGGAAACCTGGAGGGGAGATGACCAAAATTTTGGGGGGGAGATGACCAATTTGAAATACTGGGGGGAATGGTTTGAAATGACTGCATCCCCTTTCATCAGTCGGCTTGAGAAATTTTCATCTTCGCACGCTGATTCAATGAATCTAGGATTTGATGGCACGGACATTCAAGTGCAGTTTTACGGCCTGCCTGGGGCGACGCTTCGTCCCGGCAGGCGGACAATTCAGAGCAAAGTTAACTCGACGTACTTTCTTCATACAACCCAGGGGCTGTTTTCCTTCAACTAGGTGGCAATGATCTCACGCACCCATTATGTAATCCACAAAATCTTGCAACCGACCTATTCTCATTCGCCCATTTTCTAATATATGCTCACGACGTGTCATTTGTGATTATTGGTCAATTATTACCGCGTTTCTCCGAGAACCTGCCTTCCAATTACAACAACAACGTCGTTGTTGTTAATCGAGAGCTAGAACACATGATACGTCAAGCGGGCTCGACTCAACTAGCTTTATGGCATCATAGGGGTTTTTGGAAAGATACAGAGTCCCTGCTTGTCTCAGACGGGGTCCATCTTAATCATGTAGGAATGCAAAAATATGCAAAAAGTGTCAAAGTTGCCATTGGACATTTCAAGAGAAAGGGTGTATTCTAATCATGAGTTACGGCCCCGTACATGACATTTAGTTTTCATTTAGTCCTATGTTGGAGTGCCATACATTTTAAGTGCCTTAACTGATTATAATTCACTCACTGTGGAAGTCCACCATATATGTTTTCCTTATTACATACCGGTATGGCAAGTGCGTCATCTCTTGACTGTATTACATGTGAAAAATTGTCATATATTAATTGACATATGGGAATGTGTTGTATGTTTTTATGATGCACATATGGACAGTGTGCCATATGTTTTTATTGATGCACATATGGAGAGTGTGCTATATGTTGCATTGAATTACATGTGGAAGTGTGCCACATATTTTTTTACAATCTCCATATGGGGGTGTACCATATGTGATTGTATTTACATATGGACAGTGTGCCATATGTTTTTGTTGATGCTCATATGGAGAGTGTGCCATATGTTGCATTGATTTACATGTGGAAGTGTGCCACATATTTTTTAACAATCCACATATGGAGAGTGTGCCATATGATGTGATTGTATTTACATATGGACAGTGTGCCATATGTTTTTGTTGATGCACATATGGAGAGTGGGCCATATGCTGCATTTATTTACATGTGGAAGTGTGCCACATGTCATTAACAATCCACATATGGAGAGTGTGCCATATGTTGTTTTTTGAGAGTGCCACATATCAAACTTTGCCATGTTTTTAACAATTACGTATACAGGTAAAATACATATTTTGTTCTCCTCTGTTTGCAATTTTGTTATTCCAGCTAATGTATTTTATATAATCAGCTGTAATAAAGACACAGTTTAAGAAAAGTGGACTGCACTATTCTATCAAATCCACATTGGACGATTTCTATTCGAAACAGATGTGATATTTTTCCAGATCTGGGCATTCACTCTTAAAACACTTGTCTGAGTTATGGAGGATCGCCGTTGTTTCCACCCTGGTATACTGGTTGATAAAAAAAACTCACCTGGATTAGGTTACCGATTTGTGGTTGTAGTTGTATCAGGCACAAGTGGCGCAGAGAGAGTAAAGGTCAGTTATGTCCAGTGCTGGTCAAAAGTATATAACTGACCATGACTCTTCTTTCCGTGCTTTTATAGAGACAGTCAAGTCTGAAACACAGACGCCTGCCATTAAGGCGAAGTCACGTCCAACCGGGTCTTTATTGTTTTCTCTTCGTCACCTATGAACACCTTTATTTACCATTCATGATTACATCGTCCATTTACTCGAGTGTCTCTGATATAATGGTCTTAGGAAGACAATAAGCATGCGTGACCCCCGGGATCTGCACCCATCTCCCCACACAGCAACACAAGCCCGGGGCTACCAGTCACAGCTAGAGGAATGTCGATCCTGAGTAAACTTGCTCAGTTAGGAAGGGTTAAACATGCGGACTAAGAGGGTTAATTTGACTGAGTTGGTTAACTCAAAATGTTAGCGTTGATAATTGGATCTTTAAATACGCTTATTTATCGACACTCCAGCAGAAATAAAATAGCTTGTGCAGAACCAGTGAATTGACAATTTACTTAAATTTTTATATTTTATGACATTTTCCGTTTACTATGATGGCCGAGAGGGGCCATCGACCATCGCCCTTGAAAAATTTTGGGCGATATTGCGATAACGCGATATTGCGATGCGATAACGCGATATTGCGATGCGATAACGCGAAAACGCGATATTGCGATATTGCGATAACGCGATATTGCGATGCGATAACGCGATATTGCGATGCGATAACGCGAAAACGCGATATTGCGATATTGCGATAACGCGATATTGCGATGCGATAATGCGATATTGCGATGCGATAACGCGATAACGCGATAACGCGAAAACGCGATATTGCGAAATATCGCGTTATAATTACGCGATAATGTGCGATATTGCGAAATATCGCGTTATTTTTCCGCGATATTACAGGAATATCGCAATATCGCACAATATCGCACACTATCGCGTTATTTTCTGGAAAATAACGCGATATTGTGCGATATTGTGCGATATTGTGCGATATTGCGATATTGCGAAATATCGCGTTATTTTTCCGCGATATTGTGCGATATTATAGCAATATCGCAATATCGCACAATATCGCACACTATCGCGTTATTTTCCCGCGATGCTTGAGCGGATAGCCATGAAGACAACTCTGTCAATTCCGTTGGCCCAATTCCCGGTTATCTCTCCTGATTCGAACATTTCGAAATAGGTACGAATTTCGCTCCAGTTACTTGATCAAACAAAACTCATGCGCCAATAAATTATATTGATTGATTTTTAATTGTTTTCATCGTATCATCGTACCATCTTATCATCGTACCATCCTATCATCGTACCATCGTACCATCGAACCATCGTATCATCGTACCATCGTATCATCGTATCATCGCACCATAGCATCATCGTACCATCGTGTCATCGCACTATCGTGCTATATTTGTTTAAATACCCGCCGTTATGTACCGTTGAGGGATGGAGATGTGTTTCAGCACAGCGACTCGTTATGGTTCTTACATGAGCGAGGAAATTAACTATTCTTTACTCACTCGATTTTCCCCACACACTAGTCACTATCACCTGATTAACTAAATAAAAAAGCCAAAGGCCCTAAGAAGCCCTGGTAGTATTAAAAGCGTAAATTCGTGTCTATTTGGCTGCAGGCTGAGCCGCAGTCAGGACCGTAAAGGCCAAAGAAGGTCGCATCCTGTTCGGAATGGGCCGTGTAAGGGCATAGTGAAACACTCGTAGGAGAGCATCCGACTGGATGGGTGAGTGGTGAAAGAAAGGCTATGACGCGCATGCAGACAGAGAATAGTGAGAAATTAGCAAAGTATGCACGGTTTAGGGTAGAGATATACCGATGGGGCTGAGTGAATGAGTGAGTGAGTGTCAGTGAGGAAGAGGTGAAGTGAAGGAGGCGGAGGAATGGGGATGAGTGAGTGAGTGATCATATAAAGTCGTTTGTAAACCATTAGCCTCAAGTTGTATCTAAATATGAGTGGCATCCCATTGAAGCTCTTATCCGGTAGAGACACACTGGAAGTGATATATGCATGCGCACTGAGGAGTGGTAGAGAAAGGGGAGTTTCAGTGGTGCTGACTATGCCCCAAACACGTCAAGGTTATATGCATAGCAATACATTTTCTTTATTTCATTCGATAATTTTTTTTACACGATGTATTTTTTATTTCTATTCGAAGCAGTTGTAAAATATATGTGCAATAATTGCATTGTGGGTAATACCTAACCCCGCCTATTTGAATATGTAACGAGGTTTTTCATTGGCTATTGGGAAATCGACGGTGAAAATGGCGGCATATTTGACAGTCGGTTTGCCTCGTCTTTGGCTGTCGATGTCGTCTTTGATAATGTTTGTCTTGTGTTTGTCTTCATTCTTAGTGCCAAATCACAAACAAAGGATTTGAATGTAGGGAAACTGACCAAAGAGACAGTGAAGGCAAACCGACACATATCTCAAATATGCCGCCATTTTCGCCATCGATTTCTCAATAGCCAACGAAAAGCTTCGTCACATATCCAAATAGGCGGGGTTAGGTATTACCCACAATGCAATTATTGCACATTTATTTTACATCTCCTTCGAATAAGAAAAAAAACATTGCATAACGTACCTATTTCGAAATGTTCGAATCAGGGGAGATAACCAGGAATTGGGCCAGCAGAGTTGACAGAGTTGTCTTCATGGCTATCCGCTCTCACATCACTGGAAAATAACGCGATATTGTGCGATATTGCGATACTGCTATAATATCGCACAATATCGCGGAAAAATAACGCGATATTTCGCAATATCGCAATATCGCACAATATCGCACACTATCGCGTTATTTTCTCGAAAATAACGCGATATTGTGCGATATTGCGATATTGCGAAATATCGCGTTATTTTTCCGCGATATTGTGCGATATTATAGCAATATCGCAATATCGCACAATATCGCACACTATCGCGTTATTTTCTCGCAATGAGAGGATAGCCATGATCCCCAACCGAGAGGATAGCCATGAAGACAACTCTGTGAACTCTGCTGGCCC
Source organism: Hanleya hanleyi (assembly GCA_036873755.1). Classification (NCBI taxonomy): domain Eukaryota; kingdom Metazoa; phylum Mollusca; class Polyplacophora; order Lepidopleurida; family Hanleyidae; genus Hanleya; species Hanleya hanleyi. The sequence goes on along the minus strand of JAVTVY010038153.1, from coordinate 2,818 downwards.
AATTCCTGGTTATCTCCCCTGATTCGAACATTTCGAAATAGGTATGTTATGCAATGTTTTTTTTTATTCTTATTCGAAGGAGATGTGAAATAAATGTGCAATAGTTGCATTGTGGGTAATACCTAACCCCGCCTATTTGGATATGTAACGAAGCTTTTCATCCTTAGTGCCAAATCACAAACAAACGATTTGAATGTAGGGAAACTGACCAAAGAGACAGTGCAGGCAAACCGACACATATCTCAAATATGCAGCCATTTTCGCCATCGATTTCTCAATAACCAACGAAAAGCTTCGTTACATATCCAAATAGGCGATAAATCCATATCTTGGAATACCACAGGTTTTCACGCCTCAGTCAGTCCAGGCCCCAGAAGTCTGCATCACTCTGGATTCTTAATCTTAATATATGACAAAGTACACGATTTACCTCCCTTCGTAAATATTTCCAAATTTAACACGCCTACAATTGTACTATTATAAGCATGGTAGCCAGTACAAAACGATTTCCTAAGTAGTAAGCATAGGGGGAATGAACGCAAGCTACCCAGACTGTCGGTGCTTGGAATAACTGAGACATGAACACCAGTGGTATGCGGTATCCCAGGTTAGCGGAACTTTGGTTCGGTTATATATTGTGGTGAATACTTATGAATATGATTGGTTAAGGTTGTAGAAGTAACATAGCATAAACAATATTATCAAGAGCTACATACTAGGGTACATACCTTTGTGTTTCCTATCACGTGACAGCCCACGTGATCATGAGTACACTCCATCGGAAAGACACAGCGTTTCTCCACTTGTAAACTATTACCAGTTACAACATTGAATGTATGAGCAGTCTGACATACGGTTTTATCTACACGAAGAAAAAACAACATTTAAGAAAAAGCTGGTGATTTGAATTAATATCTTATGCCAGGTAACTAACTTAATAATTTCATATTTTGATGTAGTGAATAAGGGCAGAAGTGGTTGTAATCTCATCTTTGTTTCAGTTGTATATCTGAAACCAATCTCTGACTGGACGGTGAAAATTTTAAACTTGAAAAAGAGTAATTTTGCTCAATGAACAAGAAACAAGCTAACACTGAACGTTTCAAACATGTTTTCAGTGCAGGCGGACCTCGATTCTGAACGAAGGCCTTTGCAGACTGATGAATTGTTAATTACTTATTGTTAATTACTTAATAGAAATATGTAGTATTCACCGGATAATAAGTGAATAATAAGGGTACAGGCATCACGCGGTGCAGTGTTTTATTTATTTATTTTTCTAGAATACACTGCGAAAAATATTGTGTTGTTTTAACACAATTTTGTGCTAAAATGGCTTCAACACAAAATGTTTTGTGTTGAAATCAACATGGTTTTGCGTTAAACTTAATATATCAACACAAAATTGTGTGAAGTTCAACACAAATTGGTGTTGATTCTTAACATGCAGGCTCTATCCCTTGTGAGCTGAGTCCCCCCCCCCCCCAATCACTACCATCGCCACCCATATACAGGAAAACATACTTCAAACTATCCCTCAAAATTCATCCCTCAAAAATATCCCTTTAGATAGTTGCCATCAGATGAAAGTACTTACTGATTGGACAATATCGGTCAGGTGCCCAATCATTACATTCCGCGTTACTTCCCTTATTAGGACATGTCCAACACGTGATTCCTACGAGAAAACAAGGTAGATATCAATACTTTAACATTGATGATAAAAAAATAACGCGCATGTAACAGGCGAGATCAAGAATAGTATGTCTTATTTTGTTTTACAGAATTTCAGCTATCTTGTATAACAGTACATTTCCACAAAATCACTAGAACTAGTCTATTTCTATACTAAACTGTTCAGCTTATCGGTTATTTGGACATACCTGCTGCCTCGGCAGTGATGACGTAACTAGTGACGTCAGAGAAATGTAACCACACCGCCAGAACGAAGAAGATAATGAAACTCGAATATGTCAAATCAGTGGCCATGACGTCACAGCTCGTGCTTTCGTTGTATTTTGTCGCGGGCCCTTCGTGTATGGTTAAACAGTTCCAACCAATATTAGGCAATCACAAGCGGACTGTAGATAACCGAGTCTCCGACAGATCACTCAGTTTGCTTTTCTACAACGGAAAAGGTGACATTTCTCATCAGTGTGAGTTTTAAGAACATAGATATATATAAATTTTGTATCATCGATCTGCTTGCAAACATCTGCATGTTTCAACTTGACATTTTATGAGAATTCTCTGGTCATTCCAAAGAAGTATTCTCTCTGATATGTACCGGTACCCAAACTAATGCGTATTTAAAAAAAATAGTGAAGTCTAATTTTTTCGAATTAAATTTATTTCTCCAGCAGATAGCCGATTTTGCTTTTAAAACGAGCCCAGCCGGTGACACGCAAATAATTTTGTGGATTTTTTTTTGTGGAATTCTAAATATTACATTCTAGGAACTCCAACAGTTTTTATATAGTCAAATGGCTATATGACATGAGGAAAACATGACCCGCTCTCCAAAATGTTTAATAGCTGCTAAGTTCATGCAGAGGCGATGTTCGCATATATTAACAGCCATGGGACTCGAAGTTTATTGGGTACCGAGTCATATACGGAGATTGCCGAATGCAGCCCGTACTAATTATCGGAAACTGAAGACAAGGTGATGGTTATTTTTCAAATCACTCAGAGGTCGTTTGCCCACGTGCTATTGAGTATACTACAGACACGACACTGATCACCAACATAGAGCCACTTTAATTTAACGCTATATGGACTGGAAAAGTTTCAGACAAAATAAAGCCCCATTGAGTAA
>JAVTVY010038152.1:0-17145 GCA_036873755.1 Hanleya hanleyi | reverse complement strand
AGAGAATGGATTGAAGGGAGGAGCCTATACAGACACTATATGTACATGTATCTGTTTGATCATCTAGGCACTGAGAGAATGGATTGAAGGGAGGAGCCTATACAGACACTATATGTACATGTATCTGTTTGATCATCTAGGCACTGAGAGAATGGATTGAAGGGAGGAGCCTATAGTATACAGACACTATATGTACATGTATCTGTTTGATCATCTAGGCACTGAGAGAATGGATTGAAGGGAGGAGCCTATACAGACACTATATGTACATGTATCTGTTTGATCATCTAGGCACTGAGAGAATGGATTGAAGGGAGGAGCCTATACAGACACTATATGTACATGTATCTGTTTGATCATCTAGGCACTGAGAATGGATTGAAGGGAGGAGCCTATAGTATACAGACACTATATGTACATGTATCTGTTTGATCATCTAGGCACTGAGAATGGATTGGAAGGGAGAGCTCATACAGACACTATATGTACATGTATCTGTTGATCATCTAGGCACTGAGAGAATGGATGAAGGGAGGAGCCTATACAGACACTATATGTGCATGATTGTTTGATCATCTAGGCACTGAGAGAATGGATTGAAGGGAGGAGCCTATACAGACACTATATGTACATGTATCTGTTTGATCATCTAGGCACTGAGAGAATGGATTGAAGGGAGGAGCCTATACAGACACTATATGTACATGTATCTGTTTGATCATCTAGGCACTGAGAGAATGGATTGAAGGGAGGAGCCTATACAGACACTATATGTACATGTATCTGTTTGATCATCTAGGCACTGAGAATGGATTGAAGGGAGGAGCCTATAGTATACAGACACTATATGTACATGTATCTGTTTGATCATCTAGGCACTGAGAATGGATTGAAGGGAGGAGCCTATAGTATACAGACACTATATGTACATGTATCTGTTTGATCATCTAGGCACTGAGAATGGATTGAAGGGAGGAGCCTATAGTATACAGACACTATATGTACATGTATCTGTTTGATCATCTAGGCACTGAGAATGGATTGAAGGGAGGAGCCTATAGTATACAGACACTATATGTACATGTATCTGTTTGATCATCTAGGCACTGAGAATGGATTGAAGGGAGGAGCCTATAGTATACAGACACTATATGTACATGTATCTGTTTGATCATCTAGGCACTGAGAATGGATTGAAGGGAGGAGCCTATAGTATACAGACACTATATGTACATGTATCTGTTTGATCATCTAGGCACTGAGAATGGATTGAAGGGAGGAGCCTATAGTATACAGACACTATATGTACATGTATCTGTTTGATCATCTAGGCACTGAGAATGGATTGAAGGGAGGAGCCTATAGTATACAGACACTATATGTACATGTATCTGTTTGATCATCTAGGCACTGAGAATGGATTGAAGGGAGGAGCCTATAGTATACAGACACTATATGTACATGTATCTGTTTGATCATCTAGGCACTGAGAATGGATTGAAGGGAGGAGCCTATAGTATACAGACACTATATGTACATGTATCTGTTTGATCATCTAGGCACTGAGAATGGATTGAAGGGAGGAGCCTATAGTATACAGACACTATATGTACATGTACCCACCCTTTCTTTGGTCAACTTCAAATGAACATGATTATTTAAGGATTGACTGTGATTTTATTTACGTTCATTGGGGTATGAACTTAAAAAAGATCCCGCGGATCATACAAAGTTTGCACAGCGGTTTTTAAGTTCATACCCCAATGAACGTAAAACAAATCACAGTCAATCCTTATAATTAAATTAATCATTCAAAACTAATTCAATAAGAGAAGAAATTGAACGTGAAACTAACGAATTCTTGGGTTTAGTTCTTGTAACGGGAAAACCCCTGCGTGTATAAATACAGTCAACAAAGTTCGTAACTCCTAGCAACGTCTCAGTGCACGCGCACGTCACTCGGTAGGCCAAGCGCGGTTCAAACAGTTTGACAGTTTGTTGCACATTTGCACATTGTGTATGGAGGGAAACTTCTCAGTTAGGGATAATCATTTAGGTCAGGAAAACAAACACACAAAAAATTCTGCGAAGGAAGAATGAGATATGAAACCATGCAGAAGAGGAGAAATTGATCGACTTGAGTTGGCCTTGCTGGGAATATTCCATTGAAGATTTAGACTGGGCGATGCATTTTCTTGCGGTTTTACTGCGCCCTGGGTAGGCATACCGAGGACGATTTAACTGATCAATGTGTTGTTCTGAGCTAAGGAACATTCCCTGTCGCAGTTTATGACGGAACTTTCTCCCTTTCGGTGTCCGCTTATAAATAATGTGATGAAACTCTGCATCCTCCATCGCCTGTACCCGTCACACGTGGACTGGAAATCGAGGGAGTGCAGTGTGTTGTGTTCAAGCAGACGCATAATTTTGTTCGAAAATTGATATTTTTTCGCAGACTTCGATGTGTACCAGTTCTGGTGAACTGATTGCAGCATTTGTGAACAGAGATTGAACGATGATTTTGCCCTCGTAGGCCACGCAACAGGTTTTGTGGAATCACATTTTTTGTAACACTCCCCCATTGACTGGAGGGATTTTATCGGACATCTGCCGTATGGTACGGTCAAGACGGTATAATTTGTTAAATTTTGTGTTTGGTTTCGTGAGAGAGGACGACATGTATGTTCCCGTTTCCATCACCCCCCCATTATCTCGGCTCTTTTCTCTTCAAAATTCTTGTAATTTTACAAACAATTATCTCAATACAAATAAATATTTAAATTCACTCTTTCCAGACGGTTTTAGAGTTTTCTGTTGGCATTATTGAGCAATATTATGCATTAAAATCTGAATCGATTTACACTACGACCAGTGATCCAGTGCTATTTATAGCAACGAAAAAGTAGTGCAGTTTTGGGCGTGGCATCATATTTTTAGATTCATTGAAGTATGAACCGAAAAATTGAGCACTAATCAGCCAATCAAATCGCAGGATTTACGAACAATACGGGTAGAATTTAATTATTACATGTACTACATGTATCTACAATGAAGAGAGAAGACTAAAACTTGCTGATTATTATTTCATAATAGCGCGCCTATCATTGATGACAGATGTAACTTTCATGATTTTGAATTGGCCCAAAAAACAAGACTGTTGTATCAATGTGATGATAGCTGGAAATTTGTAATTACGTGTACGAGTGCGAACTAGCGATGAACGAATTGATGACTTCTCTGTGTCATTTTTCAGGTAAAATAAATCGCACTTCAATAGGCTTAGGCCTACTGAAGCATTCGCTGTATGGCTATATAGAGTACAGGGAAATTTGTTGAGTCCTTATGTTGATTTTTTTTGTAAATTTGTCGATTTGAAAAATTTGCAACAAAGTGTCAAGAAGTAAGAGCTAGAGTGTTCAAATGATGTTTTATATCCAACTCAAAGAGTGTTACATCTTGACACAGATAATTCAGATAATATATAAAAATATTTGACTTCTTGGCAAAAAAAACCCATTTTTTTCCGAAGAGTATCTAGAGTCCTTTTGAAGGACGCAGTGCCAGTGATAACACTGTAACAGTGTACCCTCTACCACTGCGATATTCTGAGCTCTCATGATCATGAACTGGATAGGAATAATTTGAACTAGAGCCTTAGGCACTGAAACGGGGCTATTTAAATGTAAAATAGGCTGTTGGAATAATTCCACTAAATCTTTGATGTTCCATCTCATGGGCATGGCGAAGAGCCATTCTTGTAGTCTCACTCATTCCTCTCAACAAGGATCTCTAGTGCATTAGTGTAATTGTACACATATATATATTTAAAAAAAAAACGCTGGGACAGACATTTATTATGAAACCAACCTGATGAAATGATAAAATAATGTCTTCACTGCATGTTACCAATATTTGTAAAAAAATTCACTTTTTTCAGATAATCGAAAGCATATCCTTCAGCAGTAAATAACAATACGAAGCTGCGCATCTGAAAACCCCTCGGCTCTGGGTACATTCATAATGTATTCAATTTGAACCAAGATGTCAGGAACACCAAGCAGTCAAGTCACAAATATACAGATTATCAAAAATTTTGCAATTAGGAATGACCCCCAAGGTTTCCGTCCAATCAGAGAAACCGGTTTTCATTACATAAGTTTCTTGATGCATCAATTTTACATCGAGCATTTAAACGGTATCAAAGATAGAGATCATTAAAGATTTTGCATAAATTAAAGATGGCCACCAAGGTTTCCGCCCAATCAGAGAAACCAGAACTGTCATTTGTCGTACGTCTCTTGATGCATCGATGATGTATACCAAATTTTACATCGAGCACTTGAACGGTATCAGAGAACGAGATCATCAATGATTTTGCATAAATTAAAGATGGCCGCCCATCCTTCTCTCCACTCAGAGGAACTGATGTGGTTATTCATTGCAAGTCTCTTGATACATCAATGCTGTATACCAAGTTTGGTATAGAACACTTAACTGATATCAGAGATATATATCATTAAAGTTTTTGCATAAATTAAAGATGGCCGCTAAGGTTTTCAGTCAATCAGGTCCCGATTTAAAGTATCTGTATGCATCGATGATGTATGTACCAACTTTCATAAAATAGCCCATGGGCTTCAATACCCCTCGGCTATCAGTTATTGTGTACACCCAGCAATCATGCATTGTATAACATCATCAGTGTATTTTTAGAACTAGATAACAAAAATGTGATCTAGTAGGGTTGACTGTAGTTCAGCTTTTGCCAAGGCCGGAGGTTCTGGTAGAGCATGACCGAATTCTTAGCTCTAAATATACTCTTTTAAAAAGCTTATAATCCAATCAAGTAATTTTATCTTGGAAATATAGATCAAGGTCAGGCATCTTCAAAAAATTTCAAGTCAATTCTAATCGCATAGGGAACATGAATTTGGAGATCTTAAACTTAACATATAGAATTTGACCTTTTAAAAATAGGTGAAGGTCAGTGATATTCTTCATTAATCTTCAGGTCCAGCCATAAGTGATATAAATTTGTACAATGTAGATATAATTTTTCATAGAATATTGTACTAAATAGAATCTGACTTGGATAAAATAGGACAAGGATAAAATAGGTCAAGGTCAGCCATCTTCAGCATACCTTTGGAGCATCACCAGATGTACACATGGTATTAATTTGAAAAGCCTAGCTATATTCTTCATGTTAGACCATAATAAACAGTATATGACCTATAAAAAATAGGTCAAGGTCAGTCAACTGGGATAGGCTTCTAGTCAGTCACAAGTTGCATGAGTAATATGAATTTGGAGACCCCAGCTTCAATCCTTCCAAAAATATAGCAAATACTAAAATTTGACCTTGATAAAATAGGTCAAGGTCAGTCATCTTCAGTACAACTCTGGTCCTTCACCAGGTGTAAACATAGTATCAATTTGGAAACCCTGGATATATTTATTCATGTTAGACCATAATAAACCGTATATGACCTTGAAAAAATAGGTCAAGGTCAGTCAACTGGGATAGGCTCTAGCCAATCACCAGTTACATGTACATAAGTAATATGAATTTGGAGACCCTAGCTTCAATCCTTAAAAAAAAATATAGCAAATACTATAATTTGACCTTGATAAAATAGGTCAAGGTCAGTCATCTTCAGTATACCTCTGGACCTTCGCCAGATGTATACATAGTATTAATTTGGAAAGCCTAGCTTTATTTCTTCATCTTATATCACAATAAACAGTATATGACCCATAAAAAATAGGTCAAGGTCAGTGAACTGGAATAGACTTCTAGTCAATCACGAGTTGCATATGAATTTGGAGACCCTAGCTTCAATCCTTTAAAAAATATAGCAAATACTAGAATTTGACCTTGATAAAATAGGTCAAGGTCGGTCATTTTTAATAGGCTTCTGACCCTTCACCCAATACATATGTGGTATCAATTTACAATGCCTGGCTATAATTCTTCTTGAGATATCGTGTTCACAAGAAAGATGGACAGACAGACAGACAGACGGACAGACGACGCTGACGACGACAATACCCTTCGGGCAAAATTTGCCCGAGGGGTAATAAAATAACTGAATGGTAACTGAGATATGTATCATTATCGATTTTGCATAAATTAAAGATTGCCTCCAGGATTTCGAGCTAATAAGGCCACACCAATTTAATTACTTGGATTACGGGCCAATTTCAAAGATGCAGAATGGAGGCCGGAAAAAAATAAAAATAAAAAAACATATATAATTTTTGTTCTGGTCCGTAGCGGCCAGAAGGAACATGCAGGTGAGAGAGGAGGGTGGCGAGAGAAAAAAAAAACAAAAAAACATTTACACTGTGCTTGTAAAACAGCAACTGGGGTCGTCAATTCAACTTGCGTCTCCTCGTTATTGATTGTTCCCGCACGCACATGTGATATGGTACACTGCCCTTTCAGATCATTCCAACTGCACGTCTCTAAAATTTTGGTGATGGTGTTTTCTGCTCTGTCCACTCGTGTAAGCTTTTTGAGAACCACCTTAGAATCGTTGCAGACTGTCACGTTTACGTAACAAGGAATCAAGTTCGTCACCATAACAGAATAAACAAAAATCAGACCGAATATGAAGTTAAAATGTGAGCACATGTTCTTTTACACAATATGGCGCTCGAATGGAGCTCTTGTGCGTTGAAGGTTATTTGCCGCTCTTCACCTTGTACGTGTTTCCGCAAGTGTATACCTAACTGGACTTCTCCAGCATATTCCCGATACAAGGAGACTTTTTTTCGCGAGTCGGGCCATCTAAATAGACGACCGTCGTCAACGAGAGACTTGTCACGAACGGCTTCTGATTCAGATTTTTTTTTTTTTTTAACATACAGGTACGTTCGCAAAGAAAAGGATATCGGCGGGAATAAAAAAAATGGCTAATTTCATTTTTATTTTTATTTCAAAAGTGAAAAAATGCAGTGCGGCGGGCCCGTAATCCAAGCAATAAAATTGGTCAGGCCTAAGAAAAGCTGGTTTGGTAATTCATTGAAAGTTGCTTGATGTATATCGATGATGTATACCAACTTTCGTATTGAACAGTCGAATGGTTTCCGAGATATGGATCATTATCCATTTTGCATAAAATTAAAGATGGCCGCCAAGGTTTCCACCCAATCAGGTCCCAATTCAATAGGCTTCTGGTCCTTGACTAGGTAAATAAGCATACCAAATTTGGAATTCTTCAGTGGAACCGTTTTCCGTCTATCTCGCTCACGTACTGACGTACAAACAGACGGACGTACAAGACGACAATACCCCATGGCCAAAATTGGCCGAGGGGTAAAAATGAGTATTGAGATACAATGTAAAATCCTCATGGTTAGATGGACTGGAGCTATGCTGGGATGCATCATCACATGGCATCATATTGTTTCATGTACCTCCTCCCTAGTATATTACAATTCTATTTGGTTATCTTACAGCTTACAGCTTGAAAACTGTGACAGGGCTCGAAAATTGAAATTTTAGTTAGTAGTCATTTGGCGACTAGTGGTGAAAATCTACTCGCCATGGTGGCGAGTATGGTAATTTCCCTATTAATTCACCTTCCAAATTTAATTCGAAAACGGCCGATTTTTCCCGTCGTGATTTTGTCCATCCTAATAAAACGAAAACGGGAGCATTTTCAATATACCCGTGAAACAATAAATTCAAACACTCCCGTTTTCGCGACGGAGTTCGTGCCGATGAAAGTAAAGTGAATATGTTACTAGAATCTCGTATAGTATATCGCCGTATGCTATTATTCGTAAACGCAGAGAAACAACAGGGAATGGTACAATATAATCAGACTGAATTACTATTACTTGATTCAATTAACTCCGCAGTCCTGTAATTTTATCCTAACTTGATCGCGTTTCGCCGCAGTCGGGTAAAATATATACAGTAGTCCCCCGCACGTGGTCGAGTGTCTGCACACGGCCCGCTATTGAATCATTCTTCAGTTTCCAGCGTTCGTATATCAAATATCATTTTTTCAATCGGCATTCCTTTATTTGAAAAACACGGTGAATATTTTCCGAGAAAGCAGAACTGCGTGCGAATGAATTATGTTTGAACGAAACATAAAAATCACCGACAACGATGGTCGACGTGACACGCTCTTAGGAAATTTTCATGGCGCTCCTTTTCTGTTCAAGTCTTTACGGTGGTTCATCGTCCCTCATTAATTCATGGCCCCTTTAACTTCTATACGTTGGTGATTAAATGAACCGATTAAATAGAATACATTTTATGCTGATATATTTTCAGATGAAGCCGGCCGTCGATCTGACATGGAGTCAACAATCGCATGCCGCGGTTATAATTTGGATATTAGTAGTGTTTAGAATTTTTTTTTAGGAAAATGGAATAAATCAATCCACGATATGGTTCTCAGTACTGCACGGACAAAATCATCATGATATTGAACATATGAATATATTTTATAACTTTTCTCAACTAGATTCTCTGAAAGGCTGAATTAATTTCACTAAACCGTTGAGAAACGGGATTGTACATTTGCTGAGCTTTTCGTCATGATTCTCCGATCAGAATACAATCACAACTTACATAGATGATCTAATTTACCGGTTAATTGAAATGTCGATTTCTGTATATTTCCTGAAGTGGATCAGGTTATATTTACTGAGTGTATATTTATAAATTATGGAAAAGCTACAGTCGGGCCAAATCTCAAACCAGAAAGACGATCGGATGCAGGTAAAAGTTTTTCTTTTCAAGAATTAAACATTGTTGAATGACTTGATTTTGAGTCGGCAGTCATATATTGTGAACCAGGAACTTTCAATCATGTGATATTATTGAAATTACCATGCCATTTATGTGGAATACGAACAACTGAACGGCAGGCAACAAGCTCAAGTGAGTGGTGACGATTTGATACAAAAGTGTAAAACGGATGCATATATGAGAATACAGTACTTTATTTTATTACAGGAGCACTACGAGTGAGTGAGTGAGTGAATAGGGTTTAACGTCGCTTTCAACATTTTTTCAGCTATATCACGACGGGGAAGGGAAGGGAGGGGAGGGGGAGGGGCAGGGGTACCTACTTGTAACAGAGCAGATCTAATGCTGCTATTTTATAGTGCTGTCCCACTGAAATATCATGTCGTAGGCAGACATGACACCCCACTCAGTCACATTATACTGACACCGAGCGAACCAGTCCTTGTTCTATCCTCTTAATGCTGAGCGTAAGCGAGGGAGCAACAAGTTCCATTTTTCAAGTCTTAGGTATGACCCGGCCTGGGATCGAACCCAGTACCTACCGCTTACGAGGCCGACGCTCTAACCATTAGACCACCGCAGTGCGGTCCAGGAGCACTACGATAACAATATATAACATAAAACGGCATAAAATGAAAGCATCATGCATGCAATTTACTGAGGCATTGTGTACTGGATTTAATTTATCCGATATTAAAGCTACAATTTTTCAAATCGGCACATTCAGATGCGGACAAACTGGTCTCACTCGATCTTCATTTCCGGGGGAATATCTTCCGCAGAAAATTCAAGGAAGTCTTCATCGTCAGAGTCGACCAACTGAAACTCAGGGATAGTCTTGGAGTTGTGACACTGGCCATAAGGCAAAACACACCTGCTTATTTAGATAATTAGATAAACTTAAAATGAAAAAGTTTTAACAAAATACACCTATTGTTTAATGCAACATAGACAGGAAATCACACAGTTGACCAACGTCAGTTTTCCCCAACAGGGGACAAAAACAAATTTTGCGATGTGAAGCGCCGACAACAATCATCTCTGCATGTGCTCTGTTTTGTTCAAATATAGTTATCATAAAGACTTAACTCTTTCCCGTTTAGTTAAATATTTTATTGTTAATGAAAATACTTCTTATGAATACTCACGAACTTACCGAAATTCCAGCAATAAAAATTCTTTGGAATTACACCCCGCATTTTTACAATAAGAATCAAAACATCGCTATCGCCATTCCATTACTCTAATTCTAAACAAATTTGAGAAACATTTAAACGGCAATAGGTAAAGTTTCTGAGATGAGAACCTACCAGTAGCTAATTAATATTCAGAACGATATCATACTTCGACCCTATACTTTTAGTAAAATGTTACAGTACCTGTACCGTAATAGATATTCTCATACTTGAAACAAATCGAAACCTGTATTGCCGACTGACACTCGGTTCTCTTGTACAATCCGCCGTTAATTCTACATTCATTTCGTTTCATAGGTCCGGGATATTTATTCAAGTCCTGGATGGTGTGTGTAAAATCATGGACAGTGCAGACCAAAAAGTCGATGGCAGTCCGCTTATCTGTCTAAAGCTTCGTGATACAGGCCATTTTCAGGGATCACAACAACAACGTTGACATACCGAACGACTCGAACATGGAATACTCTAATATGTGTATAGTTTTATATTTCCAGAATATTCTTTCAATTCCATGTCAGTTAGGTTTCATTTTTTTGTTTTATAATTCCATACTTTATTTGCACCTGAATATAAACATATATATGTAACAATGTTAAAAGCACAACAAAAAAGGACACACGCAAATAAAATTCTTACAGAAACAAGAGTGACCAGAAAGTAGAACGTAGTCACAAAGCCCTTACAAACATAAATACAGAAAAAATATAATAAAACCACAAAAGCTATACACAAATCACGCCCACTAGACTGGATAGAATCAAATAGCTTTCAATTCAAACATTTCATTTTCATATTTTGGTTCCACAAAGGACAGCAGTATACCTGGAAACCATTTACTTGCCATGCAAATCTTCAAATAATTCAACCCAAGATCCCCACCTACCGGGCCATTTGTTATACTTGTCGCCCATGGCGTACATATTTTGTTCTGTTTGGTAATATGAAAACAATTCCCTTCTAAAAGTAGATATGTAAAGTCTATTTTTCTGACATCGGGTTTTGTATATATAAAATTTGGCTACAAGCACTATCAAATTTAATAAACCAGTACTGACTAGATCACCAAATAGAATGGATTCTGCGGTGAGTTGTATTTGAACCCCCACTTTCTGCTTTATTAGCATTTCAAATTCAATCCAAAATTGTTTAGTTTTTGTACAGGTCCAAAATAAATGAAGGATGGTTTCTTTTTCCTTATCACAAAATGTACAGTTATCTTGGTCTCTAATTCCAATAATTTTCAGATATGAATTTGTACTCAGGATTCTGTGCGTAATTCTAAATTGAAACCATCGAAATTTCGTGTCTACCGTAGTACGGATAGGCATAAGGTATACTTTACTCCACCACTTCGTATTTTTTTTACCCAATTCTCTTTCCCATTTTTCTTTTGATTTGGCGTTTTGATAATTAGAATCCAGAAAGGTGTTATACATACTTTTAACACCCTTAGTATCTTTTGTAAGTACTGATATATTAGGTAGAATAAATGGACGAGTAATGTTTGGCTCGGAGATCAGAAATTTCTTAAACAAGCTACGAATAGCCATAATTATACCCATATATCTCGTAAAGTAGGGACGAAAACCAAATCTGGCGCAGAAGTCATCGTACCCAAGGAAGCTTCCGTCCTCATTTAGGAGATCAAATATATAGAGAACACCTTTATCGGACCACTCCTTGTAAAACACCGGGACACCTCCCACCTTGACGTAATTATTATACCATAATGGCTCGTAAAAAACTTTACCTGGTGTATCTATCCTTATAGCGCAAACCATTTTTTTCCAAAAAGAAACTACTTCCTTCCAGAAAACATTGCTTACCCGGGGTAGTATGACTTCAACGTATACAGGTCCGTACTTAAATAAGTTTGACAAAAAAATTCCGATGTCCTGTTTTACCAATCTCGTCCATGATGTAAGCGGGTCTAGAACTAGTCGTCTTAACCAAGATAGTTTTAAAGATTTATTTAGTAATAGGACACTCGGCATCCTTAACCCCCCATTACTGTAGTCTTGCATCATCGTTTTTCTCGACACTCTGTCAGGACCATCATTCCAAATAAACTTGAAAAAATCACTCTCTAACTTTTTTAAAACAGCCAGATCCGGGGATGGGAGGCCTGTCATGAATTAATTTAGAAATAGCTAGTTGTTTGATCACAACAATTCTCCCATTAACTGTTAACTTGCGCCTTTTCCAATTTTGTAACAAAAACCTTATTTCCCTCAGCTTTACCGTGTAGTTTTCCCCTACCATCACATCTAGGTTTGTATTAAAATGTATTCCTAAAATGGTAAACTGAGCTGTCCATCTTAGATCATAATCTTCACAAATCGTTTCGGTAGAGCCTCGTTTAGAACCAATCCAAATAGCCTGGGTTTTTTCAATATTAATTTTTAACCCAGATATTTTTGAAAATCTGTCTAATAGGTCTAGGGCGGCACGGAGAGAACGTTCACTACCATCTAAAATTAATGTTGTATCATCCGCATATTGTGTCAGTCTAAACTCCTCTGTACCAATAGAAATACCCTTTACTTGGTGCTCTGCACGTAGCATTATTGCAAAAATCTCGACACAAAGCAAAAAAATGTAGGGTGATAATGGATCCCCTTGGCGGCAACCCCTACCAATTGACAAAGGCTGAGTCAAGTACCCATTAACAGATATTCTAGAAAAGATGGAAAAGTAAAACGTTTTCACCCATCTTCTAAAGGAAGGGCCAATATTAAAGGTTATTAACACCTTTTCAATGAAAGACCAGGATACCGAGTCAAATGCTTTTTCGAAATCTACCGAAAGTATCATTCCAGGGATTTCATCCTGTTCAGTTTTAGCTAATATATCATAAATAAGTCTAGTACTTTCCCCAATAAACCGTCCAGCCATGAATCCCTTTTGATCATCATTAATTATATTGTTCAAGTGTCCCTTAAGCCGATTAGCAATGCAAAGTGAAGCCAATTTGTAACTACAGTTCAGCAAAGTAATGGGTCGCCAGTTTTTTATGTATTCTCTAGGTTTTCCGGCTTTTGGAATGATGGTTATTATCCCTTCCCTTTGAGTGATGGACAATTGGCCCTCATTATATGCCTCATTTATCGATTTTAACCAAAAGTGACCAATATCTGTCCAGAAAAATTTGATAAATTCGCTAGAATAACCGTCCGAACCCGGACTTTTATTATTTTTCATACTTTTCAAAGCAGCTAAGGCCTCTGCATATGTAATTTCCCCTTCAAGCTCAAAAAACTCCTTTTTGGTTAGTTTCGGGAAGTCGTATATCTGGCTAAAGGCCGCAGGGTCAAATTCTTCAAGTTCGTTATCCTTCGATTTATATAGTTGACTGTAAAATTTCAAGATTTCATTTTGAATTTGAGACTGGTCTTCCAACGTTTTCGATTCTGTTATCAATTTATTCACCCGTTTGTTAACGTAGTTTTTACTTTCTAAAGCACAGAAATATTTTGATGGTTTTTCGCCTTGTTCGATCCATTGGGCTCTTGATCGTATTAAAACTCCCTCCATTTTACCCTTACGAATGGATTCCAACTGTTTTTTGGCATCGCTCAGAGCATGGTCTATTTCAGCATCGGGCGAGTCGTTCAGAATTATTTCTAAAGCTGTTATTGTTTCTTCTAACGTTTTTTCTTTTTTTAATAAATCTTTCTTTTTTTTCGAAGCATAAGGGATTGTCAGGCCTCTAATATTTAACAATAAAGTTTCAAAGAAGAGTTGGGCCGAAATTATGGTTTGAAAATTTCGCGGATGTATATTACATACTTCTTCGGGAGCGTATGGCGAAGCCGCATATTCTTCCTTAGTATTGCAAATTACTTCTTTTACCTTCTTTACATAATCGGGGTCTCTTAAAAGAGAATTATTGAACTTCCATGAACCTTTGCCCTTTTCGAATTTGTTCAATTTGAAAGTGACCGATGTTGCTGAGTGATCCGAACGGTAACCAGGAATTATATCAGTTTGTTCTACCGTTGATAAAAGCTCATCGTTAATTAAGAAAAAATTTAATCTGGCTTGTTTTAATGGATTACGCCTTCTCCAAGTAAATCGCTTAGCGTTTGCATTATAAATCCTCCAAGGGTCGCATAAATTTAGTTCATCTTTCATCAAAAGTAACTGTTCTCTTGCTTTGGGATTGTTCACATTTATGTAATTGAAGGTGTCAAGCTCTGGTTGCTGTACTAGATTGAAGTCGCCGCATACAATACACAAGGGGTTGTCTAATTCTTCTATGCGAGCTTGAACCATTTGATAAAATCCAGGATTATCTTCGTTAGGCGCATAAATATTTATCAAAGAAATGCGATAGTCATCGATACTTAGATCTAACATAATAAAATTCCCCTGTTCACATTTGATAACTTTATGGACGGTATATTCAAAGGATTTGAATAAAATGGCAACTCCCCTGGAATTACTTGAAACAGAGTTTATAAAACACTCAAAGCCCCATTCGTTGCGAATTTTGTCCTCATCACCCGGTGTAAAATGTACGTCTTGCAGACAGTATATTGAAAAACTTTTACTTTTCAAATAATGGAATACGTCAGCACGTTTCTCCTTTTGCCCCAGACCTTGACAGTTTTGGGATATCAGTGTTATATTATCCATCCCCGTATCTGGCCGTTTCTTCTGTGTATCGAACAGCTAATTCCAGGTTATTCCTTATAGTAGTTCTAACAATTTCCGGCATACTGAAATATATAATAGTACCAAACTGTTGCAAGCATATGATCCAGTCAGTTGGAAAGATAATCTTACTAACGCATAAAATCAAAATTTGCAGAAAAGACGATAATTGAATGTGTTTACAAAACAAAGAAAGCATAAAGCCCCAAAAGAATAACAACAGACACACATAGTAAAAAATCCGTGTCACTTCCATGTTAATTTGCATGGCCTTACATGGAGTGAGCTGTGTGACCCTCCCGTGAAAATCCATTGCCACAACTTGTGAACAAAAATCACCTCGGCTTTCGCATATCTAATTCCGCTTCGGCCCGGACCCAATAAATAAAAGACTCGGCCGCTGGCCGTGCATAACAGCGTAGTCGTCAATGGACAAAATACCCGAGAAACAGATCCTATAGAATTAGTTGCATTGACTTCTGCCAATCTCTCGTATTTCGCGCAGCAGACAAATGGAAAAAGAACATTGCTGACGGTCAAGTCGACCGTGCTCAAGTTAACCAAATGTCAGGGTTATATAATGTATTGTACTCTCTCGTTGAGCGTGTCGAAAGTCTCACCCATGTCCAAAAACGGTGTCCACTCTCATGAGAAATCATTGAATTTTCGTGTTTTACGCTCATCGGAATAACAAGACCGTCACATCCGCACGTAATTCCCTGCACCGGCTGACATTGAAAGACATTTACCGGCACGTATATATCACCTTCAACTCTTCACATTGTCATTTACATACCAAAGGGCACACCGATGCAATATCTATCGCCTACCAGGGTACATGTATAACAAATCAAATACATCCCAAATATCGATAGGCTAGTATTTGTCGATTTCAGGTCCATCATTTTGAAATAAAAAAAAAAAAAAAAAAAAAAAAAAAACCGGGAGCCTGGTTCAAAGCATTTTATCAACAGTATATCCATTTTTTTTCCTTCTTTTTTTTTATCGCTCCTATAAAAAAGACCCACAGAATTTGATGGAGTTAGCCTTAGCCATTCAGTTTTCGTAAATAGGTTATTCCATTTCCGATCGACTACCAAAAAACATAATTAAACAATATATATAACAGAAATTCTCCAAGTTCCAGAAAACCGATCTTTAAGACAATCCAAAAGGTAGTTGATAAATCGGGCCCCGGCATTATCTTATTTTCTGAATTGTAAGTCCGCCCAGGCTATACATTCTTCAGTTCGATCGTCAGTCACACTCACAGTGACTTCGCACAACACACGCAATCGTTTTACTGACCGATCACACAGAATCAATATTACTTTATTTCAACCTTTAAACTGTCAACTTATTCGTTGAAACTCTGTAAATTTCATCTGGTCATCGTCAATCATTTTGCAATGTACATTAATAAGGAAACGTTTACCTGCGATTAGTCACTTGTCGTATACCTTTTCCACGAGTCTTTGACATCCTTTCTAGTTTCCAACCATACCTGAGTGCCCTTTTCTCGTATACGCGTATGACAGCCACGATCTTTTCGTAACTCAAAGGCCACAGCCGCCAGCCGACCACGTAATTTCCGCAGTACTGGTGGTAGATCCGTTCTCACTGACATAGCTTTTTTTCGCAAGTTTATGGCTGCTTTCAAAAAATCTTCCCGATCTTCCCAACATACGAACACCACAACAACCGGATAACTCCGTTCTTGAACGTCACCTGGTACGTCCCCTCGTCTCGGTAACCTGTGGGAATGTTTTATCAACATAGTTTTCGCTCGTTCTGGGGGTAATTTTAGGTCTTCAGCTGCGAATGCCCTAATTTTTTCAATTGTTTCACGAGAACTGGTTTCGTTTCCAGGGAGACCGAAAACTACCAAGTTATATTTTCGATCGTGCACTTGTTGTGACAAAAGCTCGTTTCGGACCTCCTGGACAGAGCTATCAAGTCTTTTTATCTCCGACTCATTTTTCCCGACCCGTTCCGTTACGACATCCAGCTTGTTCAAGATCATATCCGTGTTCTCGTTTATTTTGTCCGTGAGCCCCCCTACAATTCTTGATTCCATGCCTTCTAGCAAAGTTTTCATTGTGCTCACCTCTCCCACTTCTGTATCTGTGGAGCACGGGCTGTCCTGGTCTCGCGTGTCATTGTCCTTCATGCTCAAAGTCACTGAAGTTTCATTGACCTTCTCAATGTCAACCGCACCGACAGAGGCATCTTTTGGCATTTTCACGTTACTTCTCGTCAAATATGCGTGGAGGTTTTTTTCGTTTTGAGTAGAAGATTTGTCTGTATTTATCTGCTTCTTTTTCCCTTTGCCTGGCATTCTCAAGTGGCATATACTACATAGGATAATGGTAGCTTACGGAGCAGTCACACCAACACGTCCGCTCAGCCCGCCATGTTGAACCGGAAGTTAGGTTTCATAATATAGATCATAGCTAATACTGAACAAAAAGGAAGGAATACGTTCAGTGTTTTGGCCTACTTTTACGATGTTATTATGGA
>JAVTVY010038151.1:0-16101 GCA_036873755.1 Hanleya hanleyi | reverse complement strand
TCCTACAGGATCTTACAAGATCCTACAAGACTGTCCTACAGGATCTTACAAGACTGTCCTACAGGATCTTACAAGATCCTACAAGACTGTCCTACAGGATCTTACAAGACTGTCCTACAGGATCTTACAAGATCCTACAAGACTGTCCTACAGGATCTTACAAGATCGTCCTTCAGGATCCTACAAGATCTTACAAGACTGTCATACAGGATCTTACAAGACTGTCCTGCAGGATCTTACAAGATCCTACAAGACTGTCCTACAGGATCTTACAAGACCGTCCTTCAGGATCCTACAGGGTTGTCCTACAGGGTTGTCATTTGTGTCAATTAACGCAGATAGAATAATGCTGGATGGTTGTGCAGGGTTGTCCAATATACTGCAGGTTTACGATGAAACGTTTCGTCTTGAATGAGATAGTCAACATAACAAATTATATGCAGTCATTTCATACATTTTATTGTATAAAACAAACGTATTAAACAGAAACGTATATACAGCTATACACACAAGAGATTATAATGTTTTACATTTTATTATATAAAATAGAAACATTTATAGGGAATAGCAACCAGCACATGCACGTAGCATCCAAAGTCCAAGGCATCCATGTTTTTCTCAACAGATCAAGTGTCTTTTATAACTTCTTAGCTCCCCATTCAATTTTGATTTCATCGCGTCCAAAATCACCTTGCTGGTACAGGGAAACTTCTTCTGGCAGTAATCTATAAAAAATGAAAAGTCATCAATTTTGCAAAGAAATTGTTATCAAGTTATCAATGTGTCAAGTTATCCTGAATCTATTCAGAGGTTATCCTCATAATTTAAATGGGTAGAATGGTATAAAATTGTTGTGACATTAGCGAAAAAGTCTGATTAGAGAAATCTTTAAAATATTACACTACATTTAACTGGCGTATTGCCGATATTAGTGAATGTGACGATAACCAGGATGATTTGCATTGAAATATAGAAATGTGATGTTATTGATTTAGAAGGTTTACTAGGACATTTAAATATTTTGAAACAATCAAATAACGGTACATGTAACTGGACACACAAAGCAAAGAAATAATACATGAGAGTTAGAAATTGAGAAATTATACTACGTTATCTTGTATAGCAGTTATTTTTTCATGGTCAATTGGCGGCTTGCATTCGCCAGTCTTGTTCGCATTCGACTTTGAGCCGGTCAAGGAATGAGTTGCCATCTCTTCCCTGGTGAAGATGGCTGACATCAGATCCATCACCATCCGCCGGGAGTCACTGCGGTTAATCGTAGAGAGTGCCGTCTTAGATATCCTTATATTACCGGACAAGACAACCTGAGAAAATAGTAAATATATAAATAAATTGTTTGTTGTGACAGAAAAATATTGGCTTGGCTGGCTACTAAAATAAAAATCGACACGCCGTAAATAAAACATGTCCGCTTGGTTGCATCTGAGGAGAAAAAATTGTTTAAAACATTTTAAATGAAATGAATGAATGAATGAAATGTTCTCATTTTTCAAGATGTGGGTACAGATGTACAATTGAATTATACAGCAAGCCTTAGCCTTGGTCAAGAATAGTGCAATAAATAGACAATTAAAATATAGCCTGTTATCATGGTTAAGGTGATAGGAAATCTAATCATAATTTATCCTGCTTTTCCTGGTCACATTTTTATCATAGCAAATATTGGTTATGCCAACATTGTATTTGTTATCAATTTATTTTAATACATATTTCTTTGCGATTTCATCAGAACTTTGGTATGGAAATATTCTCAAATCTTCTGGAAATATAAGCAGGAAACAATAAACATTTCAAAACAACAAGTGAGGATGTAAACTGATTTATTGACAGCTAACATCCCCCTCCCCCCCCCAACTTCCCAGCAAGTTAAATCCTACTGTTTGACATGAACAGGAAATACACAAGCAGTGGTGTGATATAACCTATATATCTCACCCTCCAGGGGATTTCCTCCAGGGGTGCATGGCCAATCTTCATATGAGGTCCCCAAGCCTGGGCTTTTCCAGCTGACAATGCAACAATGGCAATTCACACTGCCTTGATGAACCTGGGTAGATCTGAAAGTGATATTGAGACAGATTGAGATATGGATATTTCTTTGTGAATTCCAGGCTAAATGAGTCATTAATTTTGACTGCAAATATAAGGTTAAGTGCATATAGCAGTAGTTACTGAGAAGAGTATGATCAATTGTTTAATATGCCTTGCAAGTATATCAAGAGAAACTTGTTGATAGTAATAGCTCATAGTGGGTCCACATTACAACATTCTGAGTTTAACTAGAAATTAGAATTGTTTTGCTAATTAAGTTATAACATTATAATTATATTTATAACTTACTTACCATCACTACATGTAGCTTCACCCATCACCATCTGCAATACAGTTCTTTAAACCTCAATAGTTCCAGCTTAACATGAACAATTTCAAATCAACTTGCTTTTTGCACTTTATCCTGCATGTTTTTCTGCTGTTGTTGTTGTTCTCAGATGACAGCATGGTGGCGCCACCAGTGGCCAATTAAATTATACCGATACAGGGGAGATAACTCTCCTCAAATTGTTGAATTAATGCCAGCAAGTCAATTGCTAATGTAATAGCTAGACCACCAGGAAAATTAAATAATATTATCTGTATACAATTTTTGATAATGAAGAGGGTAGAGTATTCATTAATGGACATTTTTTTCTTGAAAATCATGTTAAAACTGATGTATTCTTCTAAAATTATTTTCTTCATTATGTCCAATTTTATTATAAAATCTTTGGATTGGACTGATTATTAATTAATTATTTATTAAACTTATTAATTTTATTATAAAATCTAAATTCAACAAGATTTCTTATAAAAATATGATACTATTTTGATAACACTATGTAGAGAGATTGATATTATTAATATCTTTATTTTATTCGAATGAAAACCTATGAAAGTGTTCACAGTTCTGAGTAACCACAGTGTAAATGTCTCACACGGTTGCAGCTATTTTAAAGTGCAAATCTGATGTTTATTGATTTTATGCAAATAACATGAGATTTGATGTCAGTGAATGAAATCAATGTAATGAATCAACTTTCAGCTGGGAATTACCAGCTGGGAATTTTAGCTCTGAAGTCTTACGTAAAGTTTGTGTATTTTTCAATTCAAGTTGTTATTCATTGAAGAATTTGTCGCATTTTGTCGCCGTATCCAAACGCCAAAATGTTTATATTGATAACTTGTATCATCGTTTAGATAACATATTGAAAAGCAAATGTAGTACTTTGACAGAATTTCCCAATCAGGTTTGACGGTAAACTATTATCAGATAGATTTTTGTTAATTTTTAAGAACAATTTTCTTACTTGAGTGAAACAGATGAGGTTCTCCATATGATTGATTCAGTAGAGAGAAGTACAATTTTGGTATATTCTATATATATCATGAAAATATGCCTGCCATTTTTAAAAGAGAAAGTGCTAACCATATCTTCAACTGGAGATCCAATGTTGTGGATATTCTGTAAAACTGTCTTGTAAAAATATTCTCCAAAAACAAACTGATTTTTTGTCCTACAGGCAAACTTATTCTTACAAGATCATGTAGGACAGCTGTCCTGCAGGATCTTACAAGATCTTGTAGGACAGCCAGCTTTGTCCTTCAGGATCTTGTAAGATCGTGTAGGACAAAAAAACTGTCTTGTAAGATCTTACAAGATCTTGTAAGAAAATTTCAAATCCTACAAGATCTTACAAGATTTTTTGGTAAAGGGCTGTCGCCAATCTGTGTTGCTTTGAAAAGCTAATACATGTGAATCAGTTTGTACAACAGGGGAAATCCCCTAGGTTTGGATTCTTTCCGTTCAATATCCAATGCCTATAGTGTGACCCATTGAGTCACACCCTTTCATGATTGTGCCTGGTGTTAAAAGAAGCTGCATAATGAATTACCAGATGACACACATCTGTTGCTTGATCCACAGTTCAGGTTGCATCAATTCATACAAACTGTCTGGACTGAGACAAATACTCCCAAAATAATTTCCATATCTACCACATCCTCCCCACAGCGCATGCTCCATTTCGCAGGCTCATTTATCATCCCTGCCTCTAATAGCCGAAGTTGACCTTTACCACGTTGCTATGACGTATAGGGGAAAACCCATGTACGCACGGTTCAGTTTGAATCCGGCCGAACAACTCCTTCAGTGTTGCACATGAGCGAACTTACTGTCCAGATAAACAGGGAAAATAATCTCCAGATAATTCTTTTTAACGCTAGGTCAACAGAGGTATTATGCAGACTTGAAAAGTAATCGAAATGTTCGGTGAACATCTATTTTACTATATATGATGTCACTTCCTGCGATGTCCGCGAAGGCCCCGAATCCGGTCCAAAAAATCTGACTGGTGGCTGGGGTATTATTAGACCCCCAGCGAGGTGGTTGTATCTACCATAGTCTTTGTTGTATCGGAGACAATGTAGAATTTTATGTCAAACATGTTATACCGTAGTGGGATTTTTCATGGGGCAAGGAAAATTTTGATTCAAACACATTTCCTGTCAACGTCGTCATTTTCCTGACGCTCCCATAATGCAAAACTGACGTCACGAACAAAGCTAAATGTTGGAAAATCAGGGGGAGATAAGCGATGTGTATTTTTATTCTGATTTCGAAGTCCAGATTGACATGCGCAAACTTAGAGCAAAATGTTCTGAAATTCAACAGACCTCGTCAGATTTTGTTTTGTCTTTCACCTCAAAAAATCTTTGCAGTTCGCCTTTAATTTCTTTATCGACATCGACTTCTCTTTAAGTCATCCCGTTTCAAATGAAAATGACTATTGAGTGAGATTATGTCGGTTTTGATGAATTTTTCTTCTTCATATTTTAGCTCATATGCGCAACAGGAACCGCTGTCTGTCGTGGACTCTGTACTGCGTGCGATACTCTATTCTCTCAGGTAGTGTGTATGTACGATTTTATCAGAAGTGTTCTGTAACCTCAGAACCAGTTACCTGCATTAAGCAGAAATAATACACAGTAACACGTTTTGGGGATTTGGCAGATTAACAGAAATGAACAGAGGGTGATTTATTGAATACATGTTCTCACAACAACAACAACAACAACAAGAACAACAACAACCCAGCAAGGCAAGCACATGCCAAAAATAAATATTTAAATATTTACTCGGTTGATAAGATCCGAGGCTTTGCTTTGTTTTGATACAGGGCTACATAATAAAGTGGCTGATGATAGGGATGAATTATCTGACATAATGGGAGACAATCCTATTCGAAGGTTGCGTTTACCCTCCTTGAGCGTACACCTAAAATGGTTGCAGGAGCCTACCACTGCCTGAAACTGCAGTCATATCTCACAAACAAACAAGCGAATAAAAAATCTGTGTTTTAGTAGTGAGTAGTCCCACTTCCGAAGCTATCTGATGTAATGGAATAGACTGACAAACACCGAGCTTCTCTGTTCCCATACTATGAACCACTTTCCTGTATCTGTACCTCCTAAGTTACTAAATCTATTTCGCAATTTCCTGCAGTAATACAACACGAACTCAATCTCAAGAGACTGTTTCCCTAACCAGAGGACATCGTTTTTTTCGCCAATACTCTCAGGGTTTCTCCATGAAAAAAAATGGTATGGAATTATTACGTTAGAAGCAAAAGCGATACTCGGATAGATTTTCCTTGGCTCTCCGAGACTTTCAGATCAAATTATATTTTAAAAAAAAACAGAGATAAGTTACTGAATCTATTAAAGCACAATTTGAATAAATCACTGCTAGATTTCGAATATTATATCTTCTCCTCTAGGCATTTGGTGGCAGAAGAAATCACATGGTGGGGATTTATCTTCAAAGAAGTAAGTGGAGAAGAAATGATGAAGGAAGTTTGTCGGATTTTCGCACACCTAACTTAAAATCAATCCATATTCAGCCATAGAACATTTAGCATTAAGAAAGTATCAGACGTTCATTTTCGCGCGTAATCAGAGCTATGATAGTTGAGTAGTATATAAAGTGGAAATCTCCTAGTATATTTGGTGGGGGTGGGTGGAAATGAGGCTGCATCATGACGTCACATCCGCGGCAACGGTCATGTGGAGGGCAAAGGCCAAAGGTTAGTTCCAGTTCGAGGGGCATGTCCGGGTCAGGTAATTTCTGATGTGTATCTGTGCATGCGCAGTCGGGAACTAGTAGAAAAAGGCATTGGAATGGACATTTTGAGGTCGAAGTGAGCCCGTGATCGGCCTATAGGTTTGGGTAGGGTATCAAGGTGAAGCGCTCGTCGAGGTCGATTACGTGATGGGTGGGTGCCTGTAAAACTTTGCCCGAAAAAAATTCAGAAACATGGACTTTACCCCTAAAATAGGTAAAGACGTACTTTATACCCCTATGGTGGATGTGTGCGAGCCGATATACATGCAGATGGCGACGACAACGAGGGGCGACGCCAGATCCTAGAAGACTTCAAAGAAGCGGTCCTTGCGAGAGTCGACTCCATGGAGAGGTGTGCCATCACCCACCATTACTGGACTATGATAGCTATCTTTGAGGCCCGGGCTACGGGCCACGAGCGGTCACGCCGAAACCAGCGACGGCTCGTCGGCCTTGCAGTGATCTTTACCCTATTGACCCTGACGCTGTGGAAATGACAGAATAGACACCTTTTTTGTATAAAAGTCCCACGTCCGGACAACCCGTTCATTTGAGGGCTATAAGAGCTTGGAGTCCACTTCAGGATAACGGATCATCTCGTATGTGGATGTCTGACTCCCCAGGTCTTCCTCAGGATGCCTACGTCCGCCGCGGTGCCGTCTTTGATTAGTTGGCTTGACTGAGAGAATCCACAATGCATTTCACCCCGATCTATGGTTCGCCTTCGAACGGGCCGTGCCGGAGGTGGACGACGCGCTGGTCGAAGATCAGTCCCCTACGGTTGGCCATTAAAGCAACTCTGCAAGATGTACTGGCAGAGCCCATTGAAACCCTACAGAAAGGGTTCTGAATAATAAAGCGTTGGGAGAAGGTGTTGAACAACTTATACTACAGCTCCGACAGTCCGGTCGCGTAATGTGGAGTGAATGCCCTCCACCAGTCTGCCAAGCCCCATGACATTCGTCGATCACAATTCCAATCCTGGTTAAAAACTCAGAATACCTATAGCTTACATCGAGCTACCCGGAGCCATTTTCCAAGGAACCGGGTCATCGCCGGGGGCATGGAAAGTCAGTGGCAAGCGGATTTGGTCGATATAAGTGCCAATGCCGAACACAACGACAAGAACCGCTCTCTTGACCTGCATCTATATTCTGTCGAACTATGCCTGGGTCGTTCCCATCCGGACGAAAACGGGGAGAATCTCATCAACGCTTTCAAGGCCGGGCCCAAACTTTTGAAAAATCATACCTCCCCAACTGGAGCAACGAACACTTTGTCATCACTCGTCGCCTACGCCGTCAACCCACGGTATATCAACTGGAAGATCTTCAAGGGGAACCCCTGGAAGGCACTGAAGACCGAGCGACACCGAGAAAAGACGTATCACTTCGTAAAGTGGCAAGGTTGGTCGAGTTCATTTAATTCGTGGGTTCTCGTCAGTCAGAAGAAACGGATATAAATACGCTTCACAGGAGTCGGGGGTTCAGTCTGTCCTCAGATATGGACAGAGGGCGACTGCCGCTGAAACTTCAAACTCCAAAACAACAAGTGACTGATGTAAACACGATCTTAGTTCTCCTGAGGTTGTTGTATGGGGTGTCTTCTACGACGTGGCCGCCGTCATTTCTGTTCAACCAACCGAGACCCTCTGTGACTGAGATCAATTGGGAGACACTTACCAACCAGGTCACACCCCGATCGCTCACCACCACAACGACTACCAGACCCTACCGGGTACAATCCAGGTTAACATCACAGAACCAGCTTACCACATTAGCTACAACGCTACTGACTGTCACACTACCTACCACACCACAGACTGTCACGGTACCTACTACACCCCGGACATTGCGGATACCTCCTAAACGGCTTGTGGAGCCCTACCAGATTTATGAAAGCGACTTACCATGTCAAAGGCTACAACTTCAGCCATGGACCCCCGATGGCATCCGCTTTTCACTTGCCTCATTGCGGATCCGATGGTATGGTGTTGCGGAGACGACACGTCACCTTTGTGGAAGGATACGTCCCCTTTGTGGAAGGATTACCCACCCCGACCGACCTGAAACCTGACACCTTGGTTGTTGTCGACGATAGTAGTAGTCATTGAGCAACCTAGTAAAGTTTTCACCCGGATGTAACTATGACGTCACAACTTGATGGTTTGTAACGATGAATTTGATTGGTTGAATTGTAAGTGTGAGGATGAATTTGATTGGTTGAGGTGTGGGCCATGTTGTAAAGCAAGATGGCGGCGTGGTTCGGGAATGTTCGGGGATGTTCGGGTTGTCGGCCATGTTGTAAAGCAAGATGGCGGCTGTCGGCCATGTTGTATTTGGCGGCTGTCGGCCATGTTGTAAAGCAAGATGGCGGTGTGGTTCGGACATGTTCGGGCATGTTCGGGTTGTCGGCCATGTTGTAAAGCAAGATGGCGGCGTGGTTCGGGCATGATCGGGCAATGTTCGGTGTAATAATACTATGGAATATAGAGGCGAGTATCCGTTCCTATGTTAAATCATTGAATGTATTGAAATAACATTGGGGTTTGCTTTAGAGACTCAATAACCACTACTCATACTGATTCACACCAGAATCCCTTGATTTGGCACATTCACACTAGTCAACTCCCATGTTAAATGATTGTGTCTATTAATAGCATCAAAGTCACTATACACTGTGAATGTTCGGAAATTTATTCATCCGCGGTGATGCGGTCTGGCCGCGGTTTTGGCGGTGATTCGGTCTCGGGAAAAAGCTTCCGCGGAGAAAAAGTAGTCCCTAGATAAAATGGTCCGATGGGGTCGAGTGAGGTATCAAAGTGAAGCTTATGTGAAGGGGCATCTAATGGGCTGGGTGTGGGGTTGACATATCGGCCTTCTGCGCATGCGCGGTGGCCGAAGGGTATGAAAATAGCCGTGTTGGAGCTAGGGGAGTCCCTAATGGTGCAATGGGGTCGAGTGAGGTATCAAAGTGAAGCTTATGTGAAGGGGCATCTGATGGGCTGGGTGTGGGGTTGAACTATCGGCAATCTGCGCATGCGCGGTGGCCCAAGGGTATGGAAATAGCCGTGTTGGAGCTAGGGGAGCCCGTAATGGACCAATGGGGTCGAGTGAGGTATCAAAGTGAAGCATTCGTGAAGGGGCATCTGATGGGCTGGATATGGGGTTGAACTATCGGCATTCTGCGCATGCGCGGTGGCCCAAGGGTATGAAAATAGCCTTGATGGGAGCTAGGGGAGCCCCTAATGGACCAATGGGGTCGAGTGAGGTATCAAAGTGAAGCTTATGTGAAGGGGCATCTGATGGGCTGGGTGTGGGGTTGAACTATCGGCATTCTGCGCATGCGCGGTGGCCCAAGTGTATGAAAATAGCCGTGTTGGGATGTAGGGGAACCCCTAATGGACCAATGAAGTAATGAACTAAGAGGAGGTAACTCGTGGTTGTCTTCCATGTTGTAAAGCAAGATGGGGGTTGGGGGTGGCCATGTTGTAAAGCAAGATGGCGGTTGGGGGTGGCCATGTTGTAAAGCAAGATGGCGGCGTGGTTCGGGCCTGTTCGGGGATGTTCGGGTTGTCATTTTGGGTCGCGTGCACTGTATTTGATGCACATGTATGTCAATCATTGAATGTATTGAAATAACATTGGGGTTTGCCCCTGAAAAGGGTCGCGTGTATTGAGATAGTCACTGCACTTCACTCATCATCATTCACACCAGAATCCCATTGATTTGGCACGAAAATTCACACTAACCAACTCCCATGTTAAATGATTGCGTGTATTTAGATATCATAAGAGTCACACACACCAAGTGTTTACGCCGACGTCCGCGCCACCACCCTTCCTGGGTTAATTTACAATCCTGAGATTTTGTAGATTGGTAATAATACTATAGAATATATAGGCGAGTATCCGTTGCTATGTTAAATCATTGCATGTATTGAAATAACATTGGGGTTTGCCCCTGAAAAGGGTCGCGTGTACTGTATTGGCTGTTGCTCTCACTCACTCATGATACTCATGATTCATCATCATTCACGCCAGAATCCCATTGATTTGGCACGAAAACCCGGAAGGCTGGACTACCTTGAAACGGGTGTTATTGGGTGACCTCGACGGTGATAGCATTCACCTGTGTGACGACGTCTACATTTTCCGCGGTCCCTATTTTGCTCGACTCCTCTGTCTCAAGCAAGGTGGTTTTACTCTGCACCCTGATCTATGGACAGCCTTGGAAAAAGTAATCCCCATGGTCGATGAAGTACTATCTCTATAGGAGCCACATAACCCATCAGAATACTGCGTATCACGGACTACACCCGTATAGCTACATCTGGTCTATAAAACACGTCCCTCTGCATCCCACACCTTCATTTCTACGGTTGCAGAGCCATGGCGGAGACCCAGCCCCATGCGACTCGCATTTTACAGTATGCCACCGTGGTGAATTCATTCACGGGTTACCGAGCAGTGGTCCGGTCCATGTTTACAAATGGCGACGACAACGAGGGACGACGCCAGATCCTGAACGAGTTCACAGAAGCGGTCCTCCACAGAGTGCACTCGATGGAGAGGCGTGCCATCACTCACCACTACTGGACTATGACAGCCATCCTTGATGCTCGGGCTATGGACCAGGAGCGCTCACGCCGGAACCAGCACCGGCTGGTTGGCCTCATACTAGTCTGTGCCCTATTGACCCTGGCGCTGTGGTATTGACACTATAAATACCAGGGTCAGACAGAGTGTGTCATTCACCGTTCGACATTTAGAGCAAGCATGTCACTACGAGCCATCCTGCCCCTTACACCCTACCAGGTGGGGTTATACGTTTATGAAGATAAAGTCACCCTGGTGGAAGACTGTGGAGCTATTTGCTGGGCGTCCGCTGAGACTCTATCGAATACGGTGACGCTACAGCGTGATGGCTGGACTAAATTTAAACGGGTGTTGAGCGGTGAATTGGACGGACACCTCATCCACATGGACAATGCCATCTACGTCTACCGTACCGCCCTCTTCCCACGCCTGGGCCGCTACCAAGATCCTACGCGAAGTTTCCTCCTAACCCCCTCTCTGTGGTCAGCCTTGGAGAAAATAGTGCCTATTGTGGACCAGCTGTTTACACCGGACGAGCGATCACCAGACCAATTGGCGTGGGCTCGTGCTATGGAAGACGCGCTGGCTGAACCCCATGAACAACTGTCTAGTCATGAACCCGACGACGACGACGACGAGGCCATTGATTACCCGGCTGAACTGAGTCAACCAACACAACGGTGATAGAAACTTGTTATAAATAAACCATACTCTCCGGGTCCATCATCATTTTGTCACCATGAAGCGCTGGGAGAAGGTGTTGGATAACTTATACTACAGTCCCGACAGTCCGGCAGCCTATAGTGCATTGTCGGCTCTCTATCGAGCGGCCAAACCCCAGGGGGTACAACGTGCCCATGTCCGAGATTGGTTAAGAAGACAAGACACCTATACCTTACATCGATCTGTCCGTCGCCATTTTCTACGGAACCGGGTCATCGTGGGAGGAATAGATGCCCAGTGGCAAGCGGATTTGGCGGATATGAGCGCCTTTGCCAAACACAACGATGAGAATCGGTATATCTTGACGTGCATCGATATCCTATCCAAGTATGCGTGGGTGGTACCCATCCGGACGAAAACGGGGGCAAATCTCATAGCGGCGTTCAAAGGCATCTTCAACACCGGGCGCAAACCTTTGTATTTGCAAACCGACGAAGGCACGGAATTCCTCAACAGACCGTTCCAAGCCTTTCTCAGGAAACAGAAGGTGTTTTTCTTCCATACGTACAACGAGACCAAGGCTTCCGTGGTGGAGAGGTTCAACAGGACATTCAAAGGCCGCATGTATAAATATTTCACCTATAAGAATACAAGGCGGTACATCGATGTTCTCCCGAAACTTGTGAGGGGTTACAATCGAGCCTATCATCGAGTATAGAGAGAGCCCCCATTACCGTGACCCAACGCAATGAAGCCCAAGTCCGCCGTGTCTTGTACCCCAGGCCATCGCAGCGAACGACGAAGGCGGCGTACAAGGTCGGGGACCCTGTACGGATCAGTAAAGTCAAGGGCAAGTTCGAGAAAAGTTACTTGCTCAACTGGAGCGATGAGCACTTCCCGATTAAACGGCGCCTACCCCGACAGCGGCGAGTCTATGAACTGGAAGATCTCCAAGGGGAAGCGTTGCTGGGGACGTTTTACGACACGGAATTACAGCCTGTTGTAAAAACACAGCAAGACTACTACACGGTGGAGCAGATTTTGAAAACGGAACGTCGACGTGGCAAACTGTTTCATTTCGTAAAATGGCAAGGCTGGCCCAGTTCCTTCAATTCCTGGGTCGCGGCCAACCAGGTGAAACGACTATAAAACCAGACACCACTGCCATCCTCCTTCATTCCACATCCGACCACAGTGCTATGGACCAGCAGCAGCTGCCTCTGAAGACAGCGTCTCGCAAAACGCGCAAAGCGCAAGTGGTCTTTGGGGTGCTATTGCTAACCCTGCTGAGTGTGTTGTACGGAGGTGTGTTTTACGACGTAGCCTATGTCAGTACGTTACTTAACCAACTGAGAACACCAGCCATCAGTGAAACGGGTCTACAGAGAGCACCAGTCGTATCGAGCCCAGTCACCACCACCACCACACCACGCGTACAAGCCACAACGAGTGTAAGCTCCACACTTACACCAAGTACACCTACTACGTCTGAAGACCCACCGGATTTCATACCTCACAGTGAACCGACAACGACGACCACCCACGTTGTACCCATCCCCACCATCATAATCCCTGAACGTGAACAGACAACGACGACCGACGTTGTACCCACCACCACTCCAGTTCAGTCGTACGAAATTTACAAGAGCGGGTTACCACGACAACGGATAGACCTCAAACCATGGACCCTCGGTGGCAGCATCCCTTCACTTGCGTCATCGCAGGACCGACGGGCTCCGGCAAAACGCACTTCGTCAGGAAGCTCCTTCAACACGCCGACAGCATGATCACTCCACCCATTGCCCGAGTCGTGTGGTGTTACGGAGAATGGCAGGAAGCGTATGCAGCAATGCCCCACATCACGTTCGTGGAAGGCCTACTCAACCTGGCCGATTTGGAACCCGACACCTTGGTGGTTCTGGATGATCTCATGGCGGAGACGGATGCACGGGTCACCCAACTCTTTACCAAATGCAGCCATCATCGACGGCTCAGCATCATATACATTGTGCAGAATCTGTTCAGTAAAAACAAAGAACATCGGAATATCAGCTTAAATGCCCACTACCTGGTGGTCTTCAAAAACCCGAGAGATACCACTCAACTGCTGCACCTGGCGAGACAGATGTATCCCGGCCGCACACCGTTTGCGTTGGAAGCCTTCAAAGATGCCACAACCCCTCAGCACGGGTATATGCTCTTCGACCTCAAGCAAGCCACCCCCGACCACCTTCGACTACGGACCGGCATCTTTCCCGGAGAGACCCACCACGTGTACATGCAAAAATAATGTAAACACACCCACAGTGGCTCCCCCAGCTGGGGTCTGTGTGTTTGATGATGAGGAATAATAAAAAGAATGAATACCACAGCAGGGTTGACTTTGTCTGTGAGGTGGATAAAAAGGGCAGAGTTGTGGGTTCTAGCATTAGTTGTACAGGATGTCTGCGCGAGTACGGAAGCACGCTCCCACGCTCCGTGTATTGAAGACGGCCCCACCCGAGTCTGTGCGAGATCGGGTACAACCTGTTAAAAGGCAACGTACCACTGACTCCGGCTCAGAAGACCAAGTTGGCCAAGCATAAGACAGGTCTCCGAACCCTAGTCCACAAGCGGGTCCCTCAAACACAAAAGAAAAAAGGTGTTACAGAAAGGCGGCTTTCTCGGGGCCATCTTAGCACCGTTGGCCGCTTCCGTGTTGGGTCCAGTACTGGGTGGACTCTTCGGCCGACAATGAACCACACTAAAAAATGGTCCTCGTCGAACCACGGTTCCTGCAAAACCTCCAATCACCCTACCCTGTCCCACCTACGGTGAAGACCATAAACAGCCTCGATGGAGAGATGCAACAGATCTTACAGAGACCGGGGTTAAGCGACAGCGAGAAAGTACAACGGTACAATGAGACGCTTCAACGGTACATGACGTTCATGGACCAATACAAAACCCTGTCTACCCCAGCAACAGCACCACCACCACCACCACCACCACCACGTGACAGACCGCTGACCTCAGCACCGTTCCAACAGCCGGGTGAGGTAGCCCCCACAGCCCCACAGTGGGTGGAAGACGAAGTGCTAAAGAGTGTACCTGCCTCGTTCAAGAAACAAGCTGGCCTGGTATTACAACGGATGAAACAGAATCCTAACATGACTTGGAATGATAAAGGCGAACTCCTGGTACAGAATCAGGTGGTCCCCGGCACCACATGACGGATTTAGTGAATGACTTGATGCGTCAACGCAGATCGCACACCGATCCTCGAGGATGGGAGGTCTTCGCTCAAGGCTTGAAAGACATGCATGTACCACAGGAATTGGTGGGGAACCCCCACCGCTGGGCCTTTATGCAGCAAACCCAGCAATCGCCGAGTCGTGCACTCTCACCACAACCTTCTTGGGAAGCCGACTGGGAACCGGAGTCACCCCCCAAAACTCCACCACCATCACAACGGGCGCCTTCTTTTCAGACCTTTAAAAAACCACCCTCGATCAGGACACCCCACATCTCCAGAGCCGTGACACGTAGCAAGTCAACGCGACGAACACGACGCCGGACACAACCACCCAAGGCCTGGAAGACCTATTAAAACCAACAGCAGCAGCAGGACAGCTCAGTCGCCATGTTTTACCTGACCCTACCCAGTAACAGTTCGTTGGATGTGTTTCCTGACAACACCGTGGCCAAGTACGTCACCCAGTTACCGCAACCGTTACATTTACCTGGCCGGTGGGAATGTGCCCTCGTGGATATCCAATACCCTTACTCGTGGTACAACGTGCGAGCCAATGAAGTGTGGTACGAGGTCACCTACGAAGGCAAAAACACCCGACTCACCCTGCCCGAAGGCCAACACGATACCCCCAAACAGTTCATGGGTGGGCTGTCAAGACTGATGCATGATAAGGCGCTACGGGGGGTGACGGATAGTGCAACACGCCTGATAGCCTTGCGCTTCAAGAAAAACGTGTTCTTCGATGTCAACGTACACAACGACAAGGCACAGCTTACCGTCACCGATACCGTGAATGTGAAACTCAGTCCTACACTACAGCAAATGCTGGGTTTCCATCTACACACGTTCGCTGGTCCCTCCCAACACCATGGCGAGATGCCGATGGATATGAAGTCGGGTATGTACGGACTCTACGTCTACTCGGACGTGGTGGACAACCACATCGTGGGCGATATCAACACACCTCTGTTACGGGTGATCCCCATTAAAAAGACGTATGGAGGTCAAGTCACCCACAGTTTCAACCATATCATGTACCTGCCCGTACGACATACCGACATCAACACGATCACGGTGGATATAAGAGATGACACGGGACGAGCGGTGGCATTCGAACGAGGAAAAGTGGTGCTGACACTTCATTTTTGACAAGCACGTGCTCCCCACTTTGCATAATGAAAGTACCTTACGAGTGCGATGCACGCAGCTATGCCGACTATTATGCCCAACAGGCCGGGGGTGGCTTTCCTGTCTTTAGCGGTGCACGCATGCAACGAGGACATGGACTGGGGAACATACTCGGCAGCATTGTGAAAACGTTCCTGCCCTTGGTGACGCGTGGGGTGAAAGCAATGGGCAAACAAGCGGTACGCAGTGGACTGCAAGTGGCTGGTGATGTCTTGGGGGGGTACGGCACCCAAAGAATC